>JAYMFT010274312.1:0-10580 GCA_038088735.1 Panulirus argus
CGGGCATGGAAAACCTTTCCTACCCCTGGCTCCCATTCAGCTTTTATCACTGCCCGTAATCGCTGCAAGCAAGTTATTCGTGAGGCAAAGCATTCCTTTATTCAAAGGAAGTGCGATAACCTGTCCTCGTCATCCACTGATAAAATACCTACCTGGTTGTTGGCTGCCTACCAACAACTACCTACTTTGTTGAATATCTAGAAAAATAAATTTTACAATGAGCCAACCACCTACATAAAGCTATGCATTCCTGATGCCTGAAGGACCACCTCACCAATTCAAAAGCCCTATCTTAAACTCAAAACTTTGTTGTTAACCCTTTGAGTGTGATGGCCTAAACCTCCTGCTGTGAGCTTCATTCCCATTCACTGCAACTGCTGAAAACTTTCCGTACCCAATTAAAAAAAAATCTACCCTCATCTCATAAAAACTAGAATTTTCTTTGAATCCTGTGGTGGCATCTGAATTTCATTGCACGCTGGCATCTGTTAGAGCCGGTGGTAGAAAGAAATATAAACAAACAAAGTGTCAGTCATTCCTAAGCTGCACTCTTGAGAAACTACCAGATGTCAACATAAATTCTTCTCTCTGTTTTAAAGTGTACATGTACATCCCTTAAAACTTCTGTTTCATCCTCTAAAATCTTTTCTGTTTTCTTCCAGGACATTATGAGCATGAAGAGGAAGAAGAAACTTACTACAGATAAAGAAATCTAAGCTGAGTTCTGGGCCTCTGAATCTTTGGAGCAATGTATCCTTGATGTCTATCCCACAAAGCAGTGGCAAAGACGACCGAATCAAGTTTGCATTGAAAGATAGTACTGTTTCCTCTAACCCATCCACTAGCAGTGCTGATAAATCTACAGTGCCCTCATAATCCACAGTGAAGAATGTAATGCCATCTATTTCAAGACAAGATAAAGTTATGGATTTCCATGGACAACAAGCCATGCTTGGTTTGGAAAATCTTACACCATACAGGTGTTTTCAGAAACTATTTGTCTTGGCACTATTCATGAGACTGTTGTAAAGGAAACAAACAAATATACTAAAGTTAGGCTAAATAAACTGAGGCCTGTGCCACCCGAGTCTATGTTTAACAAGAAGTTACTGCAAGGGAGATAAGCTCATGATGCTTTCTGCCTATCTATTAATGAGAATTTTAGATATACAGTGTTCATAAAAGACCCTGTCCACTCCCTCATCATTTATTTTCCTAGGTGATATCATACTTACAATTGAGTACTCTGTCATCTCTCTTTTGGCCTTGATTATCATCTGCAGACATCTGGACACAGGACTGGCAAGGTTCCTGAAGTATTCTAGGTCAATGTTTTGGGTCCATATGGTCTTGATCTCCTGAATAAGGTGAGGCACTGATGAGGCGTTGCAGGAAGCATGCTTGACTTTCACTTGGTTCCAGCAGTTTTCAATTGGTTAAGGTCTGGGGAGTTCCCAGGCCACTCCAACAGTTAAAAATTTTTCCCAGAAAACAAATTCATCATCTTTCTAGCCTTATGGTAGGGTACACTATTCTGCATAATGTGATTACACCCATGAACCTCATTAACAGTAAGCATATGGTCCTCTGGCACCTTAATGTACTGCCCTCCTTCACTGTAGTGTTTTTAGGTAAGAAATAAAATCATCCCCTACCCTCTGCATCAATAAAGCAACCCCAGATCATCACCCTACTTGAATGTTCTCCATCTTCACTGTGGAACAAGAGTCATCCTGGCTGGCACCCTCCTGGTTTCTTAGCCTTCCCTGCCTTACTTCACTCTTGACCATTCCAGTATTTCTTTGCAAATGTGAGTCATTTGCATTTCATTTTCTTTATATAAAAGCAGGGGATTAGCAGCTAGCTTGTGGGAGGGAATGTGGAGGTCCTTTTGAAGGCGATAATGAATGTTTCTTTGGGAGATGTTTCCTAAAAGTTTTGGATTGCTTTTCTTGAGTATGGCAGCTGAAATGCAGAGTTGCTCCAATACTTCTCATTCTGAGAAAGTCATCTGTAGATCTAAAAGTCTTCCTTGGGTGACCAGGGATAGGTTTTGGTGGTGGGAAGATGGTGTTAGAGAGGCCATGAGCACTGACAAGCAGTCAGCTGATCATGCACTGTGAGCGCTCAGTGGCCCTAGAAGTCTCAAGTGTACCTAATTTTTCTTGCTTTCAGGCAAGAATTCAGACTTTCTCCTCCTTAGAAAGGTAGGAGTCAACCATTCTGAAGCACAGGTAGAAGAAATACAGTAACCAGAAGCAAAATCCCCAAAATGAAGTGTCAGGCATAAGGAGTGAAGAAAGAATGTCCTTCCCTACAGACAGCCAGAGGCACATTGAGGCAGGATGCTGGTGCTCACACTGTTAGAACACTTCTCTCAGGACCGGGTGGAATGCTTTTATACTTCCAGGGTCGAGCGCATAGGTTCGAATCCTGGTTGCGGCAGTCAGTCCACAGTCCACCCAGCTGTTCATCCACTCCTAGGGGTTAGTCGATAAAATGGGTACCTGGTTCAGGTTGGGGTATATATATATACAGCATTAATGGGATGGCCTCGATTAGGGCCCTAGCTGCCCGTGCCATCTCAGCTAACATAGAAAAAAAAAAGTTGTCTGAGCAAGTGGTGAATGTGTGTTGTAAGAACAGATCATCAGATTAGGGACAGAGAATGTGTCTTCAGAAGTGGAAGAGGAAGTGTGGATTAGTTAGTTGCTTCGAGGAAGGTACGTGAGAAATAGAGAGAAAAAGAAGGATTTGCCTCTGGTAATTATGGATATGGAGAAAGCATATGATAGGGTTGATGGAGGTGCTTTGTGAACACGTTTCAAATATATGATGCGGGAGGAGAGCTACTACAAGCAGTGAAGAATTTATATCGAGAGAAAGGCAAGAGTGGAAGTTGAAAGAGAGGAGGGTGAGTGGTTCTACATGAAGTTGGGTCTGAAAACAAGGGTGTGTGATGTTACCATGGCTGTTTAATGTTTATGAATGGGGTGGTGAGAGAGGTAAATGTGAGGATCATGGAGAGATGGGTGGGGCTGCAGTAAGTAGGTGGTGGAGAAGGCCTTGGAGATAATTCTGTTGCTGTTTGCTAATGATACAATTCTGGTGGCAGACTAAAATGAGAAACTGCAGAAGCTGGTATTGCAGTTTGAGAGTGTATAAAAGAAAACTGAGAGTTAATGTGAATAAAAGTAAGGTTACAAAGTTGAGCAAGGTTAAGAGATAGACTGGTTGGAGTACGAGTTTGAAGAGAGAACATGGAGAAAATGGTGTTTTAGATTCCTAAGGGTGGTCTTGGTAGTAGAGAGAACAATGAGAACTGAAGTAAATGACAGTAGATGAGGGGACTATGGTAATGGGTGCAGTGAAGTGTGTGTGTGTAAAGAGAGGTCTGTGAGATCAAAGATGAGCATGCTGAAAGGTATAGCAATCACAGCAATGCTGTATGGTTGTGAGGCATGGGCTCTAGATAAGAATGTAAAGAAGAGGGCAGATGTATTGGAAATGATATGCATGAGTACAGTATGTGGTGTGAGTAGAGCAGATCAAATAAGAAGTAACTGGGTAACAGAGAGGTATAGGAGTACGAAGAATATTGTTAAGACAGATGAAGAGGGTGTCCTGATATTGTTTGGACTTATGGAGATGATGAATGAGGAGAAACTGACTAAGAAGTTATAACTGTCAGAAGTGGAGGGAACAAGGAGAAAGGGGAGACCAAGTATATGACAAAAGGATGTAGTGAAAGATTCTCAAGAGTTACTGGAGTCTAAACATGCAGGGGAGAGATGCATGCATGGGATAGGGTGAAATGGACATGTGTGATATACAGGGAGTGATGTGCTATCAGTGGCCTGAACAAGGGTAGGTGGAGCACCTTGCTGAGTAAGGTTCTAAGGGCACCTGAGGTCTTGGTGAGGAAGGATTTTTCTTTTTTTCCTTATCTTTTTAAGGCTACCGTCACGGACAAAAGTCAACACCTAGGTAAGGCCTTAATTGAAATATAGAAAGGATCATGAAAGGGAAAAAAGAATCGATAAGGAAAAACATTTACATATTTTGGAGGAAGTGAAAAATATGTCTTTTAAATTGTGCCAAGTTATACTTATTAGGAAAGAAATGCCCTCTGACAAACAAAATAGCATACTTGAAGGTCCATGCTGGTCACTACACATGTTACACTTGTGCATTTCACAGTGGTGGAAGGTAGGCAGACATATTTAGAAAGCATATTCTTGGACAAATAAAGCCATACTTCAGGTCATTACTATGTTTGTCAACTTCCAGAGGAATATGTAGTTCTTGCAAACATACACAATTTATCGAGCGATTGGAGAGGGTAAGGGGATTAACCTCAATATGCAAATTCACTAATGATACTTATAACTGTTTAATAGTGCATTTGTTTCCTAACCCTGTATTAGAGTGAAAAACCAGTAAACTGACATTTGTGGAATTAAGAAACATAATTTCTTGGTCACTATCATGCAAATTTAGGCAATATCTGTGTATATTTCACCACTGTCATTTCCATCGTTATTTCTTTTTTTTAAGTTGAAGGCTCTGATCACGGACTAAAGTCCACTTCAAAGCCAGGCCTTAAGTCAAATATGGAGAGGTTACTGAAAGGGAAAAAGAAGAGACAGGAAAGTATTTATAAATTTTGGAGGAAGGGTTAAGCCTGCCTTTTAAAAGTGCCAGGTCATAGTTATTGGGAAAAACATGAGAGGATAAACCAATCATTCTCTCCGTATATCCTCCTTCCATCCACTGAAGTCACCCATGACACAATTTCATCCCTAAATCTACTTTCTCTATTGTTCTTTCAATTTTATCAAACAGGCTTTCTTAACCTCCCCTTACTTATTAATATATGACATATATACAACCATTACAGATACTCTTAACCTCAAAAACTTAAAATCTTTAACTAATATTCTTGCACTACATGCTATTCAAACATCTTCAAACTCATTCAATACTAAAGACACATCTCTTGCATAAACTTCTGTATCAACTTGCAGGGTAGCTCTTATACTCTTCACTCTATTCCATTCAAAAGCTCCGCTACCTCTAGGCCTTGTCTCAAGCAAACCTGCTAAATAACTTTTCCCTTTTTAAAAGTGATTACAGCTTCCATCCTCTTACATTCACTCTTCATTCTTTAAACATTCTACTTCCCATACAAGTGATGCAGGCATGTTGTTTTTGTCCTAAGCCATATGCCCCTTTTGTAGGAAATATTTGCAGAACTGGGGTCCCCAACCAATCCAGCAAAATCGGCAGGGATGCCCAACTCCTTGAGGTAGACTTGCTACTCCACAACAAAGAACTCTAAAATTTACATTTAAGTGTATTATTACTTGGATGGTTATTAACCACAATGAAGCAGTGAGTAACTGAAAAATAAAAATTGAAATCCAACAATTATACATTCCAGAATCAGAAGTAATGAACCTATTGTATACTGCATGAGAAATTTTTTAAATAAATCAATAAAATAAATCAACAAAGTAAATAACTGCATGTCAGAGCACTCTGAAATTCTTTATAGAACAAACTTTATCAATAATTATATTCCATGTTAGTTCAAATATGCAGAAGTCATCACATTGTCACTTAATACATATTTCAACTATATAATCTATAAAAACTGGAGGTGCTTCTTTTGCTGTTAGTGCCATGGCAAAGCAAAATCTGAATAGTGTGCATGCAGTTAAATTTCAGAAAAAAAATTGTGACTTAGCTACCAATAAAAATAATTAGTAAAATAAAAAGTGACCTTATGGATGACCTACAACTTGTCCCTAAAAAGATGTATAACATCATTATCAATAAAAACAATCAAATCAATTATCAAATTTATGTTAACTTCTTTTGCCTAAGTAACTGCTTTTCCCACTTTTGCAAGGCAGCATCAGGAACAAAGAAGCAACTGCTTCTTTTACACACATCCACTCTCTAGCTGTCATGTTTTAAGCACTGAAACCAGTGCCCAACATCCACATCCAAACCTCAAGCTATTCCAGAGTTTACCCTGACCACATCATATATCCTGGTTCAGCCCAGTAACAGCATGTTGCCCCCCTATATATCATATAGATCCAAATCATGCTATCCCATGAAAGCCTCACACCTACCTGATAGTTCAAGCCCTAAAACCCTAAAGTCTCCTTAACTTCATCCTTCCATCTGTTTTGCAGTTCCCCCTAACCCAGCAAAAAACAGCATCATACATCAAGCAAAATGACTGACAAGTGGAGGGGTGGTGGACAAAGGAATCAACATCTGACAAACAAGTTACATAGTGAGTGCTTTGCTACACATTACCCCTGCCATCATGGCAAAATCTTGTTAAGAGGTACTCACAGGCAGGGAAGTACTCCTCTCTCTCCATTTCTTATACGAAAACCCTCTTCATCTATTTTCACTCATCCTCTTCACGTGTTAAAACCATTATGTTTCACACTGGTCAGTTCCCTTAACCAAACTTTGCTTATTACCTTACTTTTCTCTTATGCTGTCATTACATATATGACCAACACAACACACATTGTCCTCAGGAATATCATTTCCAATGCATCCACCATCTTTTCTTTTGCACTAAAGGCCCAAGATGCACATCCATAAAGTACTGTTGGAATTACTGTTTCACATATATCTATCTTTACCATAACAGACAATAATTTCTTCCAAATACTCTCTCGCATTTCGGATCTTAGCCCCCTCTTCCATCCCATGACTCACTTCAGTCCCCATGGTTCCATCTGCTGCCATGTTAACTCACAAAAACTAAAGCATTCCACTTCCTGCCAGTCCACCCCATTCAAACTTAAATCATCCCTTATCACCCTGCTGTGCCTTGTACCTATTTATTCTCATCTTTCTCCATTCTCTTGTACCTATTTATTCTCATCTTTCTCCATTCTCAATTTCTCTCATCTGTCATCAGCTTCTAGTTTTTTATTTACAGTCTACCACCTGAGCCATGTTATCTGAAAAAAGCATTTGCTTCACTTCCCAAACCAATCAACCCCTCCTCAATCATGATACTGTAAAACCATCCATCACTCTAACACCTTCCTAACTGTTAATCCATCCATGCACAGATTAAACATCACACATCCTTCATGTAGATCCACCTTCCCCGGAAACCACTCACCCTCCTCTGCCTACTCTCACAGCAAAAATTCACTGCATTTAGTAATCTTTCATTTATGCAATATATTTGCAGCTCTCTCCACAAGGCCTCTCTGACAACCCTATCATACACTTTCTTTAGACTCATAAATGTCATATACACATATACTGTTCACTAATAACGAAACAGTAAATGCATTATACTTAATAGAAACTTTTTTGATTGTATATGCTCCTTTTCTCTCTTTGGTATGTGTGCAATGAAAAAAAAAAATCCTTACTTTTTCAAGGAATGGTCCACTGGAAATTTTAATCACAAAGAAATAGGGTGAAAAATTTTTGAAATATAGTTCTTTATAATCAGGATTGTATCAAAACTCCCTCTGAGGCTTCAACCAATAAAGTGTGTACAATCATAGAAAAAGCAGTACCATTCAAATGAATTATTAGGTCTGATTAAAGAGCACTTCTCAGAATTATGAGCAGCACAAGTGGGAGGCTCATATATACTACATATGAGAAAACTGTCCCTCCTTAGTAAACACTAATTGGTTCTGGATACAAAAGCAAAGAAGAAACTGCCATAAAACTTACTGCATCAAGCTATTAGGAGTTCAACTGCATACCTACAGCACATTATAGCTATTGGGTCTCCTCAAAGAAATTTTTCTATCAAGGTAATCAAAGTGAAGAAAAAAAAATATAAAAAAATTACTTTCATCCCAAGAAATTAATGAAAAGACAAAAAAAAGGCATATGATAATCTCACTAGTGCATTTTCACAGTTCAAGGAAAACTGAGTAGAGAATTTAGTAAGTCCTTACTAAAAACAATTACACATATAAGGTATCCAAAAAAAAAAAAAAAAAAAAAAAAAAAAAAAAAAAATTGTCTGTGTCATACATTTCCAAAGGCGAAGTCAAACTTACATTTTAATATTTTGTCATCTCTCCTTTTACTCAAATAATTAACATGTGAAGACATCTGGAATTGGCAAGGTTCCTGAGGTATTCTGGTAAATGTTTTGGATCCATAAGGTCTTGATCTCCTGAATGAGGCAAGGCACTGATGAAGTGTTGCAGGAAGCAGCTTTCTGATTGTGCATTCTGAGCACCCAGTGCTCCTAAAAACCTCATGTATACCCACATTTTCTTGCTTCTAGGCAAGAATTCAGGCTTTTTCCTCCTTAGAAAGGTAAGAGCCAACCATCTTGAAGCACAGATGGAAGAAATACAGCACCAAAATTAAACTCGTAAATGGAGTGGAAGCCAGGAAGAGTAAAGAAAGAACATCCTTTCTTAAAGATATCCTGAGGCACACTGTGGCAGGTTGCTGGTGCTCATACTGTTAGAAACATCATTCTCAGTGACCAGATGTGCTATGGTTTCACCCTGACAGTGTCACATGCTTGTGCCCACAAAAAAACTTAGCCATGTGTTGCCTTTGAAAATATATGAGGTGGACAATGTTTCTTGAAGACACTGTATTTTCCCTGAAGAAAAACTGAAGCATTCATAACATTTTGAGATACAGGAAATCCTTACATACTGACATCTCATAGAGCAACATTTTACATTTATGACGGTTGAGAATCAAGTTACAAACAAGCAAAATAGCACGAAAAAAAAGAAACTGGAGGAAGAAAAATTCCAAGAGAAAATTGGAGGAACATCGCATACCATATGCTAACTTTCAACCAAAGTGTAATTAAAAATGTTTAACTACATAGACAAGCTTGTTACCCTCACCAATGACATGAATCCCAAATGTGAACATGCTCTGGTGTTTCTATGGGACTTACAGATCTTCTATGAGGCTACAGGGAGACTTACAAAAATAAGAACATGACACAAAGCCAACACTTGATAGTTTTATCAAAAGGCAAGGAAATCTTCTATTGTGCTTCCGGCTGGAACAGATGCTGAACCAGATAATTCATGTGATGTAAACTACTCCAGTGCCACCCACTCTCCTCCCAATTACCCTCCCTCCACTTCAACTCACAACACCACCACCTTAAGCACTCATCACTATATTTTCTAGTAAGTTTTCAATAAAAATCTAAATCATGAATAACAGTTTTCATCATTTTATTTCATGTTTATCTTTGATGTATATGCTGCAGCCCCCTCATATCTACTTCATTGGAAGGCACTGTACATTTGTGTTCATACTGGCACAAGTGGGCTGTGGCACAACCATCTAGGATAACCATGAAATAAAACCATCAAAACTGTGTATTCATCACCAACTAGCACATGATTGGTTTCCTTTTTCTATTCATACACTCCTTGAAGTGATCAGGAACTGAATCAGCAAGGTTTTGAAGCCATTTAGAGTCCATCTTCGCCAAATTTCATTAATGGATGCCTTCAGTTTATGTAGCGATGAAGTATTCCTGTTACATAATTTACATTTCATAAGTGCCCACAAGTTATTAACTAAATTCAAATCTGGTTTATTCCTGTGCCAGTCACTCAAAAACTCCACTTCACATTCCTTTAGCCAATCAGTGGACTAGTTTGGCAGTGTGAATGAGAGCACCATCATGTATGAATACTTTGGCCTTGCACTTTTTGAACTAATCTGGAAGACAGTCACACAGTAGCTCAGGGTAACTATGTCTGTCTATAGTTTCATTTTTTGGCAACACTACAAGGTGAACAACACCATAATAACTGAAACAATCTCATACCATAAGTCAAGCAGGGAACTTTAGAGTGCTTGCAATGTACTTTATGTCAAATGGATCAAACATTTCGTTTCCAACACATCCACCCTCCTCTGCACAGCTTTATCTACAGCTCAGGCCACACATTCATAAAATAATGTTGAGACTACTATAACTTCAAGCATAACCATTTTTGCCCTCCCTGATAATGTTCTCTTTCCACACATTCTTCAACACTCCCAGAACCTTTGCCTTCTCACCCATCCCATGACTCACTTCTATTTCCATGGTTTCATTCACTACAATGTCCACTCCCAGGTATCTTTAAAACTTCTCTTCCTCTAAATATCCTCCTAAATATTTAAACTCACTCCCCAACTAACCTGTCCCTTAACTCTGCTAAACCTAATAATTTTGCTTTTATTCGCATTTACCCTCCACTTCCTCTTCTCCCACACTCTTCCAAACTTAGTCCAAGCTCACTTATTCTCACCACTCACTTCTCAATGACACTGTTTCTTCTTTTCCAAAAACCTCTACAAATATTCACCTTTGCCTCCATAACATAGAGAATTGACATCCCAATTGCTGTCCCTCTTAGTACATGTACATTCAAAAGACTTTTTTACATGCCTGTCAATTAATATGTACTCCAAAAATGCCCTCTGACCATCTTTCTTACTCACATACATATCTAAGGCTTTTGACAGGGTGTGGCATTGGGGTCTCATTTCTAAACTCCCCTCTTTTGGCTTCCCTCCCTCAC
>JAYMFT010274323.1:0-24151 GCA_038088735.1 Panulirus argus
ATGCACTTATAGAGGGCACAGTACTGAACAGTACAGCTGGACGCGATAGGGCTTGCTAAAACACCACACGCTAGACGCTGAGTTCGTTGTTTTTCTGTCGTCTCTCGGTCTCTCTGCCCAACGCTGGCTCGGCTACAACAAATGAGACGCGCCCTGCACACACATACCCATACATTTAACGCATATCTTTCACACAACACATAAGTCTATCAAAGTAATACAGTGGTAATGTCTACATTCCTGATCACTGCATTTCCTCATGCATAACATTATTAAACATCTTATGCCTTTGTTTTAGATGCTTCTAAGACGAACGAATACGTCGGTGTGAGTGTATGGTGTGCTGAATGCTTCCTCGTGTTTCAAAAGTGAAACCACACTCTGGAATCTGTTGTAGGAGGAAAATGAAACATCCCTTGCTCGTCAAAGATGTAAATCCATGGTCTTGTACGAGAGTCACCTACTCGTTAGTGAATGTGAGGCAGGATCATCCTACATCTAGCAACACGAGTACATGTAATGACTAGGAGACATGCAAATCTCCTTCAGGAGATGCTTACAGTATAGCAGGAGAGGATATCCATCATACACACACACACACACACACGCACACACACACACACATGGAGCTAGACAACACCTTCCTTCTATTCCTTTCCCCTGATGGCATTCCCACCGTAACAGCTGATTGTCTTCCTAATTGCCTCCATTTGATGGGGGTCAGTATCCCGTCTGGCAGCGCCACACGGGTCCAAAATAGGTAACTGCGGTTACGTTTATGGGAAAACTCCGACCCCACGGCTGTTAGCCATATGACCCGTGACCCCCTTAGTGCTGGTAGTGACGTTGGGAAGTTATCCTTTGGTAATTCGAAACCAGAGGGTCGTTCGACCCTCCTCTGCTGGCAGAGTGTGGGAGAGGACTTTAGGGTGTATTTATATAATCCCGACCACCTGCACCACACACATACACAAAAACACACATCTCGTGAGCTAGGCTTTGTGGTACCTAAAGATCTTGGATTACATAAATTCAAGCCACGAGAAAGCAGATTTCTTTTTTTTTATTATTATTTCAGATTCATTATCGTCCCTAAAAGCAATCAGTTCTGGATCGATGGGCACAAAAAGAATATTGGATAACATTACTGACGAATTGGATTTCAGTGATAGATCCATCGCAATGATCTGGGTTCCTGATTATCGCAATGCAACGGACAGAACGCCAGGCAAAGTTGACCTTAGAAATTGCAATGTGTACGCTCCCACGAGGGCTGAGGTCCTGCCTGTCTGTAGGGAAGAAACCATTATTTCTTCTGTGGTAAAATCATCTGTCCAGCCTGACAATCCTGAACAGATTCAGGCCACTGAGTGCGGACTGGTCGACTTCCTACAGCAGATAAGAGGAAGTCGTGTTAACCCGTTCACGAGTCATTGCACCCTTCACGGCCCGCCCACCTCCAACTGTGCATGACCATATAACTCTGCTACGGGAGTCGCCAGCATGCACAGAACACCTCACGAAAGAACACTTGATCATCAGGTGCAGTTACACGCATCATAGAGAAAAAACTACAACACATGTCAGATGCACTGTAAAGAATTGTATGGTGAAATATTGCAAAGGAAAACATGGATACAACATACAAATTATCTTCCTTAAAGAATGCATGATCGAGACGAATAAAAGAAGTCTGTCTTGCATGATTATATACAAGTAATTAATAAATATTACATAAATGTAGGATGATGTAGAGATAGAAACAAGATGGAGGTGGAGGAAGAGCCATCCCATCTATGATAGTACTCAATACTGGGCGTAAATGAGATCAATGTGGATATGAAGTATCTGTTCACAAGTAAAACAATTATGTAGCACCTCTGCAACACCAGTCGCCTGTAGGAAGTAGAGTGTGTGATGGTGATTACGCTAGGTTTCCAGGACAGAGTGGAAGATGTGGTTACTCCCAAAATGTTTATGTATTACTTCAAGGGTGAAATGTGTCATTTGGAATTGAAAGGAGGGAAACGATTGATACTTAGAAAGGTACCTAGGTAGAATATGCGTCTCAGTACTGCTGAAATTATTTGATTAATGTTTCCCTAATATGAGATGCTGTACGTGGACTAGCCAGACCTTTAAATCCGATATCTCAGAGGTCGCTAGACAGAGGAAACTTCCTACAAAATGGTAAGAAGAGCAGTATTACAGAGTTTCAAGAAAGCAAGAGACCAGTAGAAGCAATTAGACAAATCTGCATCGTCAACATGGCCGGTGTGTAAACTAATGAAAACCATAGTTAGACAAAAACTTGACTCTCATTTTGAGCTGATTAATGTCTCTACAACACATCAACATGGATTCATATCAAGTAAGAGTTGCCTTATCGATCTACGAAGTACTTGAAAATTAGCAATAGCACAAGGTAAAGGATGTAATAATTACACTTGTCTTTTATCTGCCCAAAGGTATTTGATACTGTTCCCCACAGATGGCTAATTGGATGAGAGAAAGCAAATGTTATTTAGGGCAACGCTCTGTACTAAACTGAACAAAGAGGCTTTCTTCCCAGCAGATAAATGAGAGCATTCTTTACATGGAGTAAGGTAAGGAGCAGAGTCCTACTAACTTGGGTTCTGGTACCAATTTTCTTCTTGGGATATATGACGTACCTGGAGAAGTAAACGGTAATTGTGATGTCTGCAAATGATAACAAAATCTAGAATAGCAGTAAGATCACCACTGGTGATAATGTACTGGAGATAGACTTGATGAAGTAATTGATCGAAAAACTGGTTCTTGGAATATCAAGAGGGAAATGCAGCGACATGCACTTTGGGAGGGGATACACACATACACAATTTATAGTTGGAGAATAACATATGAATGGAATAAAGTGATTATATTGTACGTGCTCATGATATATTGAAGTTTAAAATACTTGTGTGAAAGTTCATAGGGTTTAAGAGCATTTCCTCCTCTTATATGTACAAGTAATTAGCATGAATCCTGCTTTCAGGCTAAGTTACATACCAGAGGAAAGAATTTAATGTAATATTACCAAATTCACTTTCGAATTAAGGAGAAAAACAAGTATGAGAAAAGGCCAAAGATCTTAAGAGTTACAGTCACTATGCAAGAAGACACTATGGAATCTGAACATGGGGGAAAAAATGACATAAGGAGAATAGCATCTTTTAAACGCCTACAATAGTGAGGTAGACCTACATCTCATTAACCCTGCAGTGTAATTGTATGATTGTCTTTATGAGTTCCTTACTCCCTTAGATTTGTATTAACTCGCTCATAGGGTGAGAAGCGTACTTGGACAAAAAAATATTGTGGCTTCCCGAGAAATTCCAAAGCTTAGGTACAAGACCTCTCTTCTTATAAATCATTATTCATTGTACCTTATTTGGTTGCTTCGGCGTATTCTGTTAATATTAGTAGTTTTCTAAGAATATTATTTACTCTTCTGCTCTGAAGAACCATTGACTCAGTTACATAGATGGCGCTGCTAGTCGTGTAAGTAAACAACAAGTTAGATACTCTTATTTAACGTATTATTTTTGGAAAACTACTCGGGGATTTATATTGATATGACTCACATATATTATTTTTAAGATGAGTGATTTAATTGGAAGGATAAAATTGACAAGAGGACCGTACTTTGGTGAGTATATACAGGTGTCTGAAGCGGTCTCGCTAGTGCCGCGGATTTTCATTTTCGTCGTAGGTGCGTTTGCAATATGTTTAATTTCTTAAATCAGGATATATACTAAGAAGTATACATGTATACGGAAGAACTTAATCATTTCCTTATTTGAGGGTCTATAATGAACCAGCAGTCTATTGCAGAGAGACGAAACGGCACAAAAATCTGACAAGGGTTGATGCTAGTACTGAAATTTTTTTAATGCTGATAATTTGTTAATAAATATGATAAACTGTGGGCATCGTTGGGTCTGACACTATTATTTCGACACAGTTTATTTCCCAGTGCATCTCTTTTATCGCTGGATTTATTCGAGCTGCAGTCCATGTCTGGGCTACATGATGTAGGATAGTGTCAGGGTTTCAGGGGGCAGAAACCCCAGCCTAGGAGTTAATGTTGATTATTTTAACTCACTACTTTCCTTAGGTAATATACCAATTCGATCTCGCTTCATAACAAGCTTTAGATATTGAAGGATTTTTTTGTGTATTACTAGTGGAGTTCATTTAGAATCTTCGTGGGGCAAGACATGATTTATTTGGATAACTGACTCCGGGATTCTTTCCTGGGGCTACTTATAGATACTTGTGACATGAGCGACTTCCACATATGGGAAAAGTATTCTTTCCAGCGTGTAGAAGGGTGGGAAGAGGCATTGTGTTTAGGCATGGTTAGAGTCATGTAATGGTGAAATTCATCTGCTGGTGCGGATTGCATGAAATTGCTGTTCGTGGGGAGGTTGGCAGTGATAAGTGGTGACATGGCTGGGAGCTTGGTTAGTTGTCTGTTGTTGATTCATGAGCAGTCAGTTTGTTGCTCAACAGTAGATGTAACAGGTATATTTTAACCAGAATATTAGATATTAAGATAAATCTTTTCTGTTATGGATATCCTGATGAGGTTTTTGTCCACAGTTAAGAAGATGCAGTTGTTCCTCATCAGGTCTTCATACATTATGTACAGGAGCTGTAGAGTATGATTATTCGTATGAAGGAAGGGTAAGAGTAGATGCTGTACGTACATGATTATTGTCACCTATGACATCATCAGAACTGTAGAGTGACAGTACTTATAATGGTATTTGAGAGTATTTGCTCTTCAAACATAGTATGATGCATAAGAAGGAAATGGTGATGTTGGTGGCTTTTGAGATTGGATAAACATTTCTGTCAAGGTAAGCTGCTTGTTTGATGATCTGAGAAGTAGTAATATAGACTGTGGATTCATGTCTTCTATAATACTAGACTCTTTTGGTTCCATTCTTTTCTGATTCTTCCTAGCCAATGAGCCCCTTCCATCAGAATTGTATGGGTCAGTGCTCAGGAAGCCAGACATGTCCTGCAGATGGGATGTATGTGTGTATATAGAGAGAGTATGGAGCAATAAAGTAGCTAGTGCTCAGTGTCTTCTTTATGGTAATTGCATCATGGGCATGACAGATTTTGAGATATGTTGAATTAGTGTTGCTAATGTAGGAAGAGGTGATGTTCAGAGCACTGATGAGGAGTAGATCTTATATCTCGGGTGTGTGTTTTCAGATGGGAGAAATTGGTAGGGTGTTGTTTGGATTAAGTATATGCTTTTCTTTTTTTAGTACATGTCAGGTCATTTTAGTATATGTGCATTTTGTCAGTGTTCTGTTTGTTAGGTGTTGGGAATATCTGCAATTAAGGGTTCTGAAGTTTGAAGCAGAGGTAAGCTTTTTGCTTCTACTTGGGAGTTGCTGGTTAGTTATGGAGTGGTTTGGATAGGAAGGGTCTATTACTGTTACAAAGAAATGCGTGCCATGTTTATTAAGGTGCGATTGTATGGGGAGGACCATATTTATCAGATTTTTCTGACATTAGTGTTTCTCATTACTGGATTTTTTTTTTTTTGTACCAGCTTTAATCTCATGAAGTTTTTACATTTGACTTTCTATTTCCATAAATATTGTGCAGAGTTTCAACTACATTATGCCACACATTTTTTTGTATTATAGAATTTTATGCCTTTAGGACACATTTGGCTTGTTTTAAACAATTATCCCAGTTCTTTGTTCATTAGTGTTTGACTTCATTTATTTCTGATTATTATATATTTTTTTTAATCACTGATACTTAATGCCTTTCATTTTCATTTCCAGATTTGTATAATGAATTCTATCATGTCTTTGCACTGGAAGCCATAATTACTGCGCTATGGGACCTGGTGGGGGGTCAGTTGGACACCATGTGTCTCAAGACCCCGTCGCCCAAATGAATACATTCCGCTCTTATGTGTCTATGCTTGCAGACCCAGGCTCTAAAGATGAAAACAAGCTCAAAGCAGCACAAGCTTTAAGTGAAGACCTTGAGGTTAGTGTTGTAAAAAAAAAAAATTTTCCATCTGTTATGAAGGCTCTATATTTCCACTGCTTAAAACCTTATACATTTTCTGTACCAGTGTTACATCATATCAGTCTGCCTCTTAAAACTGGGAGTCCTGTTCAAATGCCGAAACTTTGTTTGAACTGATCCGTCCATGTGTCCTTGTATGGATTACGGCTGAAACACTAAGGGCAGTTCTAACTCTGCCTTCCTACTTAACAGAATTGACTCTAAAGTAATCAGACGTATTAGCTCTCTCAGGCTAACTTTTGAACTTGTATCACTTTCCTTGCACCTCACTGCAAGTGTTGTATCCCAATTCTGTAGATATAACTTTAGTAACTATCTTCTGTTTAAAACTAACTACTTGTGTGCAACCATTACTTGGTAGATCATGTAATATATGACGAGTCACTGCCCTCCCACACATTGCCATTGTCATCTCAAGGTAGGGCATTCTTTGTATCCATTTCTTTTCTATCATTGAAAAGCATTGAATCTTTGTAAAATGTCCCCAGTAGCTAATACTTAAACCTTTTGATAAAGTAGATTTTTCACCACAAACTCTCGTAGATTATTTTTTCTTTTTTCCTTTGCCCACTAATTCTTTAGCTCTTTCTTTATGCATATAAATACCTTTCTGTGGTATGATTTTATTTGATAACCTTGCATGGGCTACAGTTAGCTGCTCTGAAAATACTTGCTGCTATTTCACAGTATTAGTTTAGTCTTCATAAGATTGGATAATGTAAAATATAAGTTCTCTGTGAGATTTAGCTGCAGAAATTTCATGAAAGTATAGAAACATGGAAGACAGTAGAAAATAGTGTAATTGATTCATTTCTTTAAAGAAAGAATATAAGTAATGTTCATGATGTGCAGTCTAGGAGAGAGCTGGGAGGGTAGTTTATCTGATCATATGGTAGCAATATGAAGACTACCCTTTTTTGTATTTGGTGTATGACTGGATATATGGTTAATAAATTGAAAAGGATGAAAGCATAAGACTGAAGAGAATGTTTCACCATATGTGAAATACCATTGTCTTGTGTATTAGGATCATACCTATGTTATGGCCTCCAAGTACCTGCAGGGAACTCTTCATTGTTTCGTATGTAATTTGGTTTGTGATAATATCGGTGAAAAGTTAGTATAAACCAGTACCAAGGTGAAGAGCATTGGAATTATTCAAAATACATTTATGCGTGTAAGTTTTCTCAGTTCTCTGGTTTTGTTATTCAATACATAACTTTTTTGTGGTCATACACATGATATATGTAACCTTCATGAATGATTAACCAATGACTGACCTTTTAATACTAATTATAGACTAACTCGATGCTACTGCTGGTACAGTTTAAAGTGTTTCACTGCTGATCATAGGCTTAATTTTCCTGTTTGAGGAGCCAGTTTCAAAAGTTTGAGTAATGGGGTTATAATTTTCTTTGGTAACCATTGTATTTGTGTACTAATGACTTACCATTGCACACTTTACTAAAATCTGGTTGTTATAGCTTTTGCTGAATAGTAAAAAACTAAAGATTGAAAAATCTTTATATCTCATGCAAAAAGATTTTCTCTGAATTTAACTTTAATCATTTTAATGTAACTTTTTTTAGTTGTGTAAAGAAGTTGCTCTGTTTTTTAATTTAATCGGTTTAGAATATATGATAATCTAATATTATTTAATGTTGTATGGTATTATTCATTTTGAAGTTATGTACACTTTTTATTTTTTGTTTTGTGTTTGCAGGCAATCGTAGCTTCACCACAGTATCCATCTTTCCTTGAGCATGCTATGAAGATTTTTATAAAGATTCTCAGTGAAGGGGATCCACTCTTCATATCAGAGTACAATATACAGGTATTTTTATTACTTGCAAAAGTGCTTTTTAGAACTGCTAAATTAGTAGTAAAGAAAATTGTGTTAGTTTTGAAATATAAGTTAGAGGCTTACATCAGTCTCTCTTACTCTCTGACTGTAAATTTGTCAAATTATTAGATGTGATTTCTCTCAGTATGATCAATTGGCATTATCAGGACATTTAGTCAAAATTATATGTTTTACAGGGAAACCAGTAATAAATAGAAAACAAGTGATAATCATGTAGTAGCATATCAGATTTCAGGCAACTTTGTCTTTAAAAAGTTCTGGCAATTTGAGGAAAAGTTCCATTTTTAGCTCTGTAGCCATCTTGGATGATGGTAGTGGTCATCCTTGCTTCATATGGTTCACATTGGCCATGTGCCTGAAGAGATTATGTGAAATTTTGACAGAATTTACCTAAATTAGGAAGATTATAGATTTTACTGAAAAACTGTATTATATATTAATAACTTGATCACATAGGTACCATCCATTTTTGAGCAAATTTTGGCTTAAAGAAGTTTTTAGGTGTATGAAGAAATGCTTGGTCAGTGAGTATAGATATCAAGATATCTAAGACATACATCATTTTTGCCAGAT
The DNA here is from genome assembly GCA_038088735.1 of Panulirus argus. Lineage (NCBI taxonomy): Eukaryota > Metazoa > Arthropoda > Malacostraca > Decapoda > Palinuridae > Panulirus > Panulirus argus. Next base: position 8,531 of record JAYMFT010274323.1, read on the forward strand.
TTGATTCACTAAATCATAAGTTTCGGAAAAATGGATTTCTTCTGTATTTTTTTAACCACAAAGGAAAATGCAAGAGTGGTCCCTGCAAGTAGTAGTGGTAGTGATTGAGGGATGCACGGAAGGAAGCAGCAGGAGGTTAAAAGGAAGGCGTAGGGGCTGAGAAAAAATGGTAAATGGGAGATGCTGTGAGAGAGTGATGGCAAACTTCATGGAGAACATTAAAATGTTTTGGAGGGAGGTGAGTTGTGTGAGTAGAACCAGGAATAAATACGACCATCAGTAAGGGGAGCAGATGATTAAGTGGTAACAGGCAAAAGAGAGTTAAAGAGGAAATGCAGTAATGAGTATTTTGAAGGAGTGATGGGAGTACGTGGAGGGAATGGCTGAGGACAGGTCCAGATATTGAGTGAGCAGCTACTATCACCCTAAATTTATTTTAATGGGTGAGTGGATATATCTTATGCTTGTAGGACATTATATTGGGGGTGAAGGTTTTTTATTCTAAAATTTACGTTTTTGCTCTAAACTGATATTTAAATTTTAATCATAGCCATATATGATGACTTTCCACTTTGCCCCACAGCAACTTCGGAAGTTGATACTTGAGATGATCCACCGCTTGCCAAGCAATGAACAGCTTAAGGGGTACTTGCGCCCAATCCTTTCCCTTATGTTTCGCCTCTTGGAGACAGACAATGAAGAGAATGTAATGGTATGTCTTCGGATCATCATAGAGCTACATAAGACCTTCAGGCCTCAGTTTAGCCCAGAGGTAAAGTATGAATTTCAATGCTTTTCTCTCCATTAGAATCCAGATTTCAGTCTGTCTATCTATCTGTCTATCTATCTATCTCTTTTTGTATCTCCGATGCCTGTTCCTTCCTGGAACTTCCTCAAATGGATGGCCACTGCAATAGTCTTCATAAATAGTGAACTCAAGGGCTGCTTCTTAGCCTTTAGTGCCTCACCCTTAACAGGCCATTAGCAGAACAAAGGGCAACTCTAATGCAGTGTTTGCAGAGGCATCTACCTAATTTTCCTACTGACTACTTCTACTTAATGTTCCTTGCCTGATGCTCCTACCTACAACTTTTATTTAAAACTCCTTTGTGAATGTTCTCTCCTACTACTTATATCTATTGCTCCTACCATGTTGCCAGTGCCTTGAGGAAAATGTGTGCTTAAACTCATAGGGATAGAATGCTCAGACTAAGGGGACAGAAGAAGGAGGGATGTTTAACCAGTGAGCTATATAGATTCCACATGTGTAATTCCTTTGCTGATCTGTGGGTTATGCATTTAAAACCATAACCTGAAAGCTCTTCAAATAATTTTTACTGTACACCCATCCCTTGCTATACAGAAACTCACTAGCTATCAGGAAACTGTTGTAATATTATGTATGTATTAGGGAACCAGAATGTTATACAGATGCTGAACTTCATTTATATGGAATTTTGAATAAGTCATGAATATTAAGATCAAAGTTGAACAATGTTTCATGTTCCATTCTGCATGGTCTTCTGTCACTTGTCCTTCCTTCATTTTGTTGTGTTTTGCTCCTGTATGCATCCAACATTTTCTTGTAAGCACCAACATTGCATATTGTTTTGATTGCATGTGACTATATTTCACCATTTTCCAACCTTAAAACTTCAGTGACAGTAAGTCAAGATGAATGGAAAAAAATTTAAGTGCTATAGTCACCGTACGCTAAGTTGGCGAAGAAGCCATATCCCTCTTCCATAGCAAATTTGGCTGATTGGTTCGTATACAGTGTTTGTGTATATGAATCAGTCAGCTACCTTATCTATGAAAGAGGGGTGTGGCTTCTTTGCCAACTTATCCTAAGGTGACTCTAGTGCTTGTAGAGGCACCAAAAGAGACTGTAAATCAAGTATCTTTGATGTGAGATTATATGTATTTAGGCTTTTGCTCTTGCTTATTTTGGACTTATGTACATCATATACATACAAATCTGAATTAGCTCTTTCTTTGATGGTGGCACATGATGCTAACTCAGGACAGTGCCTTCATAGATGGCATGTGTCTTATGCAATCAGTTTAGAATTTCATTAAGTTTTAAAGAATTTTTCGTGACCATTTATAGGCTAGCTATTTGGTGTATGGATGAATGAAAAATAGCAAAACTTTATGTTTCTTGGAAAGAAAAACACTTTTGTCAAATTGTATGTTATTATGTGTTTTCATGTCTTTTTTTATGACAATGATCTTTTCTTTTGGCACACTGAATTTTTTGTTTGTAATTATTGACTAAACCTCAATATTTATTTATTTTTCCTTAACTTTTTCATGTTTTCTACCATCAGATTCAGCAATTTCTCCAGTTTGTAAAGAATATGTATCGAGATTTGCCAAATCACATGAACAAAATTTTTGAGCCTCGCACAGCAATACGAGTGAGTGACCTGTCCGAAGTTAATGTAGAGGCTCTTCTTCAAGAGACCTTCACCATTACATCGATACACACTGAAAAGAAACTACAGGATGGAACATCAATAACGGTAAGTTTTGCATTTTTGTTGTACAGTATTCGTGGGTGCATGTAAGGAAGATGGATGCAGTGATTACTAAATTCATAAAGGAAGAGGTGTAAGAGTTAGTCAGAACTTGAAAGATATGACCCAGGTAACCCATATGCAGCCATACAAATGTTAACGTGTTATATGGGGCTCAAAGTAAGTCTGTGAACTTTAGTGCTTACATGATGGCTCAATGCTTACTGTGCAAGTCGTTATGTGATGATTCTTGCATTTAAGTGTTGGTACACTGAACATGATTGGAGAATTTGCATGAGTTAGCTTAGAGGCTCTTAACATTTGATTAAAGCATTTAACTGGGAATGAATATGATAGATTGATTGAATTCATCTCACTTCAGTGTAAATTCCTCTCACATCAGAACTCCCCACATACATGTATTACCCTTACCGTGTTTCCCACTTAACTTACTCTTAAGAATTGCTTCTAGAGAGTAGTTGTCCCTGAAGCAAGCATATGTAGTGACCAAGGCAACCCTCTTACAGCCATGCAAATATCAAATATCGGCTGGGGCTCTAAATAAGCCAGTGAACTTTAGCACTTACACGATGACTCCTGATACCTACTATGCAAGTCGTCATGTGACGGTTGTGGCATTTAAGGTTTTGTACACTGAATATGGATTGAGAGTTTGAATGAATTAGTTGAGAGGCTGTATGCACTCCATGAGAGCATTTAATTGGGAATGGCTTTAATCGATAGAATAAATTCATCTCACATCAGCTATCCCCTCGTGTATGTATTACCTTTACCTGGAATTCCCTTTAATAGTAGATAATTTTTGAAAACTACTTAGACTGCTGAAAATTATTTTACCTCTAGTATTCATTCAACAGAAATCTTTTCTTTTGTTTTGCAGTATAACCTGATACCACGAGCTGTTTTATCCCTGAAGGTGCTAACAGAGCTTCCCATTATTGTGGTCCTGATGTTTCAGCTGTATAAGCAGCAGGTTTACCAAGATGTGGCAGACTTCATCCCACTCATCATGAATACTATTGTACTACAGCCCTTTCCACAGCACAGGTGTTGTATTTAATTTTGTTTATGTATTGATAAACCTTATTTAGAAGGTTCATACCTTTTATATATATATTTGTTCACACTTACTTTCTTTAGCAATATAGTGCTGGGAACAGATGAAACAAGGCCCTCATTTGTTTACATCTCCTCTCAAGCTATCATATATAATTCATCAAAACTAAAGCCCACCATCCACAACCAAGCTCCATAAACCATTATCATGGTTTCTTCTGATTACTTCATATTCCCTGGTTCGGTGCATTAAGAGCACATTACAATCCCCCACAGAATCGTGTTTATCCTGACTTTGCCAAGGCATTTGATTAGAAAACTTTGTTTTGAAAAGTAGCTAAACAGAACAAAGAAAAGTTGAAGTAGAAATATGGATCAAAGAGCTTCAAACAGAAAGAATAATTGAATTATTACAGTAGTGGGACCAGCAGGAAAAGAATTTGGCAATGAAGAAAATTAAACCATGAAGGAGTGATCACAGAGAGTTGGCATTTGAAGACCATTTTGAAAACATAGTATCGACAAGTTTGCTAATGAGTGGACTAATAAGTAGAATATTCACTACAATAGAGAGAAAAGTTACAATGAAAATGTTCATTGCATGTAAAAGAAGGAAAGATGAATGCTGTCTTGTTGCCTGGTCACCATTAAAACAAACTGAAGTTGATAAGGCTTCAGAGAATTCAGAGACACATCACAAGCAAAATTTAGGGAATGGAATGTGTAGACTATCATGAATGGTTGAGAGAACTGGATCTGTACGGACCTGAAGGAAGATGAGAAAATACTTACGCATGACAGCAAATTGAGGGAATGAAAGAAAATGTATTTGGACTTAGCAGTGAGAAAGAATTGGGAGAAAAACATGGCATTTTCTACCCCTACATCTAACATAATTCATATATGAGAATATTGTCCAGTTAATTTACCTGATCTTTCTTATACTTTGCTTGTACAAATGAAATGAATACCTAAGTCCCTCAGTCCACCTTTGTAACTGACCTAAAATGCACCTTTGTTTGTGGAACTTTGTACATTTGTTTGCTGAGTGCCTATAATGCCTTGCTCATATCATAGCATGTTGAATGGTAAAAAGAATGATTAAACTACATCTCTTTTTCTGTTTTTCAGGGAACATGAATCTTTTAATAAGGAAGTTTTTGTTGACTTGATTGCTGCTCAGATAAAAACATTATCATTTCTGGCATATATACTGAAGATCTATCAAGATGTGGTAGCCCAGCATTCTCCAAAGTTGGTTTCAGGAATGCTTACACTTTTAGGACTATGTCCTAATGAAGTTGCACATTTAAGAAAGGAATTGCTCATTGCAACTAAGCATATTCTTGCTCTTGAGCTCCGTAACAGTAAGTATTGTGTGTATAGATTCTCTTTGTTATCACCCTCTTGCATATTGCTTGTTTCAGGTTCTTCTTTAAAAGGCCTTTTTAGACTGAGAAGATTATTAAAGTTGTGAATTTTGTCTTTAAGATGAGAGTCATATGACAAAGGAAAGCTGATGATGCATACCACTTGAGGTTTTCTGCAGCCCCTTAACTCCTCATGTAGATTATCATTCTAGCCCTCTGAATCTCATTTACTGTATATACTTGTGTATAGTTCGAGTTTTTATGACCAAATATTTAGGCAACAAAATTAGGGGGTCAACCTATATATGGATAATAGTTTCGTTTCGTTGAAATCTGTTCTTGATGGGAAGGGCTACTAGCAACTTTTACCTTCAGACATGAAAAACATTTACTGGTTACTACCAATAAACAATGAAAATGTAAAATATGTACCAGTTAGTAATGAAAAGTACCGTAACATTTTATTATATACAAACTTGTAATATTTCTGGAAAATAAGAGGCAACGCAATAAGAGTATAAACACAGTTTCAACATATAATGATATTAAAAGCTGCTTAGGAATGGTTGATGCAAAGGCAAAGCCTCCACGACCAGGGCTCTGCTGTATCAGCTAAATGGTACCTGTTTTTCGAATCATTTTCGGTTGAATAACTGTTTTATCATAAGTATATTTCCCTTAACTGTGCCTGAATGAATTTATTCTCAGAAATAAAAAGTAGTTTTACTGAAACTTGATGTATTTCAATGTAAAATAGGATACAATACATGACAAAAACAAAAGACTCTATCTAAACTTCTAATGTTCATGAGATGTTACTCATTTTTTAATAGTTTTTGGTTAGAATACTGTTATTTTACAACGATATTCTATTCATACTGTGCTTGATGAAATACGTCATGGAAATGTTATATTTTTGCTGAAATGATGTTAATAGACAGATCATCTTTGAGTTTTTGAGCTATCATTTTTTTCTTGCTAATTTATGGTGTACATTTAATGTTTGTTTATTTGATAATAGTTATCTTGCATCGTAATTTTTGTTTCAGGGTTTGTTCCTCACATTGACAAGCTGTTCGATGAAAGTCTGTTGTTTGGTCGAGGTTGGACTGCACATGAAACCTTACGTCCCCTGGCCTACTCTACTCTGGCAGACCTGGTCCATCATGTTCGTCAGCAGTTGGATATGGGAGCATTAACACGTGCTGTACACCTGTTTTCTAAAAATATCCATGATGAAACACTTCCTACGAGCATTCAGACCATGTCTTGCAAACTTCTTCTCAATCTGGTAGAATGTATACGATCTCGAAGTGATGCAAGCCCCAATGAACCTGGTGCTGGTAGGGATTTGCTTATTCGGATGCTACACGTCTTTGTCAACAAATTTAAGACCATTGCCCAACTTCAGTTACCCTACTTGAAAAATAAGCAGCAGCAGCAGATTAATAGCATATCTCTGACTTCTTCCCCACAAAATAATAGTAGTAATGCCCCTGGATCAAATAGCACCTGTTCAGCAGTTTCAGAAGACAGGAAAGAAGATGTTAGAATAAGCATCAGTGAGAGTGACAACAAAGACAAGGAAACCCAGAGAATTGGATTTCCTCCAAATGTGACTGTTAACTATAGTGTTTCAGATTGTAGAGCTCTAGTGAAGACTCTTGTATGTGGTGTCAAAACAATCACATGGGGCTGTGCCTCTTGTAAGTCAGCTGTTGATCCAGCACTAACACTCAACAAATCATTCCATCCCAAAGAGACCCTTGTATTCATCAGGTTAGTCAAGTGGGCTATGCAAGCACTTGATATATACACCCTCAATGCTCCTGGGAATCAGCAACCAACTAGTCAGAAAGGTCAGGTACCACAGACTGTGAGGTCAAAGGAGGAAAAGGAAGTTTTAGAGCATTTTGCTGGTGTATTTATTATGATGAATCCATCCACTTTTAGGGAAATATTCTCAACCACAATTGACTATGTTGTAGAGCGTATCTATCACAATACAGCCCTACAAATTGTTGCAAACTCGTTTCTTGCCAATTCCACAACTTCTCCAATATTTGCAACAATACTTGTTGAATACTTACTGGGTCACATGGAAGAAATGGGTACTTCAATGGACAGATCAAACTTATACCTTAAGTTGTTTAAGCTAGTCTTTGGATCTGTATCTCTTTTTGCTGCTGAAAATGAGCAAATGTTAAAACCTCACCTCCATCAAATTGTGAATCGATCTATGGAGTTAGCAATGAGTGCTAAAGATCCATACAATTATTTCTTATTACTCCGTGCTCTGTTTCGCTCAATTGGAGGAGGAAGTCATGATCTTTTGTATCAAGAGTTTCTGCCTTTATTGCCAACTTTATTACAAGGACTTAACAGCCTGCAGAGTGGTCTGCACAAGCAACACATGAAAGATCTCTTTGTTGAACTATGTCTCACTGTACCTGTCAGACTCTCATCCCTCCTCCCTTACTTACCAATGCTTATGGATCCGTTAGTATCAGCTCTTAATGGCTCACAAACTCTCATTTCACAGGGGCTCAGAACACTTGAACTTTGTGTAGACAATTTGCAACCAGATTTTTTGTATGAACATATACAGCCAGTAAGGGCAGAATTAATGCAAGCTTTATGGAAGACTCTCAGGAATCCTAATGATACTATTGCACAGGTGGCATTCAGAGTGCTTGGCAAGTTTGGGGGTGGTAATCGAAAAATGATGATTGAGCCTCAGAAACTTGAATATAATGAGCAAGAAACTCCAAGTACGTGTGTCACAATTCAGTTTTCAGATCACAAAACTCCAATTACATTACCAGTAGAGAAGATCATAGAGACAGCCTTCACTGCATTGAAGACATCAAACACTGAACCATGGTACCGTCGACAGTGTTGGGAGGTTATAAGGTGTTTCCTTATTGGATCTATGCAGTTTGATGAAGAGAAACACTTAGTTAATAAGCTCTTCACACACCCCAGTTTTAGAGAAGGTGAGATTTCTACTGTACATGGACCATATTACAAATGTCAGGATGAGCAGGCCCGACAGGTGCATCAGATGGCAGTTACGGCCATGTTTGTGGCAGCTGCAATTAAAGATCTACGACAGAGTGTGTTGCCAACAATGGTGTCTTTGGTGAGACATTACACTATGGTTGCGATTGCCCAGCAGGCAGGACCTTTTAACATGATGGGTCGCTGGAGTAAAGTACAGGGTATGGACCCTTTAGTCTTGATTGATGCTCTTGCTGTTATAATGGGTCATGAGGAGAAAGAACTTTGTAAGCCTGGCCACCTTGCCCTGGTGCTCATCATGGAGGCAGCTACCAACATCTTGGGTACAAAAGAGAGAGCCTGTCAGCTCCCACTTATGGAATATTTGGTTGAGAAAATGTGTGGTTTGTGCTATGAACGAGCATGGTATGCAAAACTTGGGGGCTGTATTGCAATAAAGTTTTTGTTTGAACGTATGGCATTAAAGTGGGTATTGGAGCACCAGTTTCCATTTTTAAGAGCATTGCTATTTGTTATGATGGACCTCACTGGGGAGGTGTCTAGTGGAGCTGTAGATATGGCAAAAAACAATTTAGAGAGGATGTTACGAGTTTGTGGTGCTCCACTGGAGGGTGAAAGCAACACAGAAGAAATGAGACAAATCCAGAACAAATCTCTTCATGATGTGACTCATGAATTAGTGCGGCAGGTTACATCTCCAAACACCACAGTAAGAGAGCAGGCAATGCAGAGCCTCCATGTTTTAGCAAATCTTAGTAGAAAAGGAGTAACAGAAGTTATGCAACCCCATAAAGATGTCCTTGCTGATATGATTCCTCCGAAAAAGCATCCCTTACGACAACAGCCAGCTAATGTTCAGATTGGCCTGATGGATGGCAATACATTCTGTACTACCCTTGAACCAAGGCTGTTTACACTTGATATGAGTTTGAATGAACACAAGTTCTTCTTCTCTGAATTGCATATGTTAGTTGAATCAGAAGACTCCCTCTTAGCCAAACTTTCCTGCTACAAAAACATTCCTAATTTAGTGCCACTTAGAAAATCTGCTCTCAAAGCTCTTGCTGCTTGCCATTACATACCTCAGATACGAGAAAAGATTTTTCCAACATTGTACAAAGCATTGAACAATTCATCTCATCCAGAGTTGCAAGAGACAGCCTTTGAGTGCTTAAAAAAGTTTCAGAGTGGATGCCAGATCGACATGGAGATGGTACATACTGCAATGAGACCTTTGCTGGGTCAGCTGTGCCACTATAGGAGTGTTACACTCCCAGTTATTCACCGTTTATCATACCTAACCCAACTATTCCCTTATACATTTAATGAAAAACTTTGTGACCAGCTTACACAACATGTGAAAAACCTTATAGAAATGGCCATTGTAACAAGAAAACAGAACACTGCAGTGAACAAACAAGATAACAGTGACCTTAAACTTTGTGCAAACATTATTGGAATTTTCCATCAAATTCCAGCAGCCTCTGCACGCTTTGTTGAGGTCCTATGTAAGTTGGTGTTGCAGACTGAACGTGCTCTTTTGATAGAGGCAGGAAGTCCATTCCGTGAACCTCTTATGAAATTTCTCCTGCGCTATCCTGCAGAAACTGCTGAACTGTTTCTTTCTGATCCCCACGCTCGTGATCAGCAATGGGCACGTTATTTGGAATATCTGGTACGCCACAAAGATAATAATGCATTTAGGAAGCACCTACAGACTTGCAGTGACAAACTGTTGACGGTCTTACTAGCCACCCCATCAACAGTACAAATTGCAGGACTACAGACACAGCAGCAACAACAGCAAGCAGCCATTACACCAGCTGATAGAGCTCAGCTTCAGTATTTAGGTGTGCGCACCATTCTCCTACTTTCTCGTTTGGATGAACAGTGGCTTGCATCACAACCTAAACTGATTTTGGCTTTAAGGAAGATATGGGTGTCTGATGAGTTTCAGAAAAGACATCACTCTGCAGAAAACACTGATTTTGTTCACTGGAAAGAGCCACGCATGGTGGTTTCTATCCTGTTGCTCTACTTTCAGCATCATATGGATGATATTAAGCTTCTTTTTCAGCTATTAAGGGCTTTCATAGGACGCTTCATTCCAGACTTTCAGTTTTTGAGAGATTTCCTTGAACAAACAGTTGCCCAGAAATATTCTATGGAATGGAAAAGGACAGCATTCTTCCAGTTTGTAGATGTCTTTGAGGATGTATCAGTCCCACAAGAACTAAAAGCACGCATACTGCAGTACATCATCATCCCCTGTCTTACTGTGAGCTTAGAGTGTGGTGATGGAGAGAAGTTGATAGGCTATCCTCCTGCCCCTGATCAAGACCACCATGATAATGTAGTGTCTGTCTTCATCAATCGAGTCATCAATCCAGATGAACCTTTTGTTTATAGTGATGCAGTGAGAATTCTTCTTCTTCAGCTATCCTGCTTGTTGGTAGAACAGGCATCAGCCCACATTCATGATGCATGCAACAAAAGACAGGGTCAGAAGCTTCGTAGACTTATGACCTTTGCATGGCCCTGTTTACTGTCCAAGAATTGTGTAGATCCAGCAACAAAGTACCATGGACATCTTTTGCTTTCACACATCATAGCTAAGTTTGCCATCCACAAGCGTATTGTCTTGCAAGTGTTCCATAGCCTGTTAAAAGCACATGCCATGGAAGCAAGATCTGTTGTTCGACAAGCCCTAGAAATACTTACTCCAGCAATGCCAGTTCGAATGGAAGATGGTAAGTACTTGTGGTACTGATTAGAAATTAACCTCATTTACTTCTGATTTATGCAGTCATTTTAAATTTCATTAGCTTTTCTTAGACTACATATGTTTTATTGTTTCATATTATTTATCATCTTTATTGAGATATTGCCTTTGAATTGACATGTTTAACCATTACATGTATTTTTATGGATCATGATTTTAATTGTTTCCCAGTGCAGAGGATTTTCTTTTCATCTTTGATACTTTATGCTTTAGTGAACACAACTGGACTACTAGTTTTTTCATGTGATTACTAGCTTGTAGATGTCTGCATACACTGCACTTCCTCCTTCAAATGCCCTTTGTAAGGTCCATCTGAAGTGCTCAAGTGGTGGTGACTTGAAACACACACACACATTTCAGTTAGAAATAGTGAGAGTGGGAGAATTTGGAGTTTTATGGTGATGGAATCACTGAGATGTAAGTTCTGTGTGTACAGGAATATTTCCCGTAAGGGCATGTCATTTGACACACCGAGATGAGAAGGCCTGTTACACCACTGGTACTAGATTTTATCTTAACACATACCAGCATGGATACTGAAAATATCATTTATGGTACACCAGTTGGAAAAAGTGATCATTTATTGTGTAAAGTTTGATTATATTGTGTATGAGGAAGTTATAAGTGTAGAGATGAGGCTGGACTTAAAGAGGAGATATGATTGTGGAAAATACACAAACCTCAGCAGTTTCTCTGGTAGTATAGATTGGAAATTTGAAGTCAGTAGCCACAGGCCTGGGTATTGTGTGTAAGGTTTGAAAAATTTATCTTGAAATAAGAAGTAGGTAAGGAGTGATTAAGTTCCACATTGGGAGGATAGTTGAGACAAATTACTTTTGGCAAAGATTTGAATAGCCTTCAAGTATATGGATAAGGAACTATTTAGCAAGCTAATCCAAGTCATACATAAGGACAAAGTTAGAATATACTTCTCACATTTGGTCACTGCATTTAAAGAAGCTAGTAGAGAATGTCCAGAATATGGCAGCAAAAATGGTACCTAAAATAAGCAAGTTAAGGGGAAAGGCTAGAGGCTCTAGATTTGCCCACCATAGAAGAGATAAGAGTGAAATTACCTGATCACAACCTATAATTTCTAAAACGGATTGATGATGTAGACTGAACAGTTCTTTGAGAGATGTAGGAATGCAACAACCAGAGGACAGAAAGTGAAATTAAGCATGAAACTTGTTTAAAAAGAAATATGAGGAAGTACTTTTATAAGAGTGGAGGATTAATGGAATAGAATGACTGAAGACATGGTTAATGTAGACAGCATACATAAATTTAAGAAGCTGTGTAGAGAATGTTCAAGAAATGAGGCTCCCATGAGGTAAAACCCCCTCCCTGTACAGTACAGTATATAATTACAGATAAGTCATTCCATACTTACTCTGCCGGTTTCAGTTTCTTTGCAACATTATTGCATGCCAGTTCATATTTAATGCAGCCATACCGGTAATGTTTCATTCTTTACAATTCCTTGATTTGTTTTCAGGTATTCCCTCATAGTTTCTTCATAGTCCTTTCTGACTAAGAAAGAATGAGCAGTTAGTGTCACAAAACGTTTGATAACTATCTTGTTTTATATCCAGTAGATACTTTGTTAGAAGAAAAGTAAATATTTATGTAAAGAACATGAATGGGGAATTTAAGTTAATGCTATGTTTTTATTTTAATGAGCACATTGGAATTAAAAATGTAATATTGAAATTAAGAAGGGAAATGAGTTACTGGAAGACGAGGCACAGCATTGAAATATTTAGTCTTAAATCTAATTACATCAGTTAAACTGGATGGAATATTTTGATGATTTTTGTAGTGGGATGGAGTTGTCTGTGAAGTAGATATATTCTTCAACGGTAGTTAGAGATGGAAGGAATATAAGAGTAATTTTGGTTTTTAAAAGAATGGAATACTTTTTAAGACTGATTCTGTCAGGAAAACTTGGAGTGGATATCATGAAAAACAAATTATATGAAATTTGTTATTGTTCTGAAAGTCCATCATGTAACACTGATTGAGGTTGAGGTAGTACATTCATGTTTTGAGAGAATTTTGAGGCTGATTATTGTCCCTGATTTTTTATTTTATGAATTGTGTTTGCAATTTTCTTGCAAGATCTTTTTCTTATAGGAAATACTATGTTGACTCATTGGACTCGTAAAATCTTGGTTGAAGAGGGTCACTCTGTGGGTCAGCTGGTACACATTTTGCAGTTGGTGGTACGACATGCCAATGTGTACTATCCTGTCCGTCATCATCTCACACACCACATCACTCAAGCCATGCATCGTCTTGGCTTTACCCCCACTGCTAATTTAGATCAAAGGAGACTTGCTGTTGACTTAGCAGAGGTAATGCTTCTAAATTGGATTTTGTTGTACAGTTAAGAAAGGAAAATTGATGCTGAAAATTATTAGGAAAGAGTTGCATAATATTGTACTCATGAATTCATTTTTCTTTATACTTTCAGGTGTGCATCAAATGGGAAGAACAAAGAATAAAGGAAGAAACAGATGGTGATAATGGATGTGACACATTAGTTCAGCAGTTGCAGCAGCAACCTGGTGGCATAAAGCGATCATCCTCAACAGATGGACCAGAAGCAAAGCGAGCAAGAGTCTCAGTTGGAGGCAGTTCTCGAGGAAGTATTGATGTTAATAAACCAATGGAGAAGAGTCATGCAGATGCTGTGGTTTACTTTTTACTGCGGTTAGCTTGCCAAGTGAATGAGAGTACAATTACACCAGGCACTGTTGCACCAGGTGAAGCTCTGTCTCGACGTTGTGTATACCTCCTTAAAAGAGCTCTAAAGCCAGATATGTGGCCTCATGCAGATCCTAAATTAGCTTGGCTGGACAAATTATTCTTGAATTTAGAATCCGCACAGCCAAATCTTGCAAATGTGTGTGTTGGACTTGAAGTCTTCACCTATCTCATTGGAACGTTACGACGTGAACAGATATTAGGTGCTATGCGTGGCTTAACTCGTGGCCTTGTCGCATGCATGACTTGTAGCAACTCTCGTGTCGTGCGCCTCACGCATTCCTTGTTAGCTCGACTCATGTCAGTCTTCCCAACAGAACCAACTAGTGCCACTGTAGCATCACGATATGAGGAGCTTGAGGACCTTTATTCAAGAATTGCCAAAATTGTTTTCGAAGGTTTAACATCATATGAGAAGAATGCCAATGCATCTCCCACTTCTTTATTTGGTACTCTTATGATACTGAAGGCAGCATGCCAAAACAATCCTTGTTACATTGATAGACTCATAATGCCTTTCATGAAGGTTTTACAACGCATGGCCCGTGATCACCTCAGCCACACTTCAGCAGATAACAGTTCAGGTATTTATGTAATATATTTTTTTATTATTCGAGTAGTTTTTGTACACATTATTATTGAATATTTTCATGCATACCAATAATCATTTTACTGACATATTTTGAACATTTGATTCTAATTGCAGTGGGCAGTGAGCTGCTGATTCTTTCATTGGATTTAGTAAAAAACCGTGTTGGTGTAATGGGAGTAGAAATGAGAAAGGCTTTCATTGGCACCATATTAGTTGGTCTTATTGAGAAGACACCAGATGTTAAAGTTATGAAGGCCATAACAAAGGTATGTATAGCTAATGTTACATTTACAAAAAATGCATACACTGCACTTTTTGTTTTATTGATCTTTTATGTTAGCATTGTTCATATGACTCAGAAGTAATTTTTTTTTTCAATATCATTCTAACTTATTGTTTAAGAAGTGTAAAGAAAAATACCGCCTCATCCACATCACTAAATTTGCCTCTAAAGCTTATGGGTAGTGTGTAGATGCCAAAATTATTTTTGAGTAGCTAATCCATGTCTGAGGGGGTCTCATTTTCCCCATTAAGGAGTACTGCATGCATTTCTGGGCTAGCTCATATTCCAGCTCTCTCGAAGTCAGGTGGAATCAAAAGCATTTTGCCTTATCGACTACCCTGATATCACCCTTCATCGCCTATCCCCTTTTATCTGTTTTGATGTTGCTTACTCTTTGTTCTGCAAGTATTATTTTGGTTAGTGTGTCAAACTATTGGCATGTTTTCCATCCAATAAGGCCTAGAACTGTGGGATGTGACTGACTGCTGCTTCCCATAGTTTTTGTGTAGGAACCAGCCATATGAGGGGATTGACCATCGTGATACCTCCTTTCCTCACATAGTGATACTGTGAAATTCTCTTCCTTCCTTTGTTTTTCCATCTCCCTGAAACCTTTCCACCTTTAAGTGGTTTACAAACACATGAGGAGCTCAGATTAACTTGTACATTCCTTTTCTCATGCTCCTTCTTTTTCATTTCATCTTAGATGACCAAGACAGACTTTTTTCTGATTAGTGTCCATATGAAAAAGATACTAGGGTGCACACTTAGAAAAAGATATTAGATTGTAGGTGTTCGATTTCTAATATTAGCCCTTATCTTACCATCCTTCCCAAGGACCTCTTTCTTTGGGAAATCCCACAGGTTTCTATAGTAATTATGAAGAAATATTGCAGGAGGGTGAAAGGCGTGCACGCAATAGAGTGAAATGGAACGATGTGGTATACCGGGGTCGATGTGCTGTCAATGGATTGAACCAGGGCATGTGAAACATCTAGGGTAAACCATGGAAAGGTCTGTGGGGCCTGGATGTTTATAGGGATCTGTGGTTTCGGTGCATTACACATGACAGCTAGAGACTGAGTGTGAGCGAATGTAGCCATTTCATCTGTCTCCTGGCGCTACCTCGCTGGCGCGGGGGTTGGCAATGCTATTTCCCCGGGGGGCGGGGTGGCATCAGGAGTGGATGGGGGCGAGCAAGTCTAAAT
>JAYMFT010274324.1:0-10580 GCA_038088735.1 Panulirus argus
ATCAGCAAATACCGGAAAAGAAGTTCAAATATCGGTGAGGTATTTTACAGCAGCCACCACGAGCTGGGGACTGATGGCGTGTTTGGTCTAATAACATTACTGCCTCCGTAATTCTCTCATATATTTACTCGGTATTTAACGAAGCGTTACACTGATTGTCGACGTACCAGGGGGTCTTAAAGACGGTGTTCCCAGTTATGATCTATTTACTCTTTTCTCTTCTTTTTTCATACCTACTCGCCTCACCCGCCGTGGCGAAGCACGTTTCAGGAACAGAGTCTTCCAGCAAAAAAAAAAAAAGAAAAAAGGAAAAAAAGGAAGATATCGCTCGGATTCTGTTTTACCTGATTTTAGAAAATGATGATACAGGAGGAGAGGATTTCCAGCCTTCAGCTCGTAACTCTCTTAGTGTCGCCCTCTACGATATGCAGGAGTTAAGTGATTATAATGTTATTCAATTCCTTTACCTATATATTTGTACACACACTCACTGGGAGGCTGCGGCCTGGCTCACCTGTTAGTGGAGGACCGATACTGGGAGGTTGTGGGTACTTCGCCTCTTGGACGCACCAGGACTCATTACCTGGCGATAGTCTTGGTGGAGGAGGAGGATGTGTGTTTATTGCTGGTGTTGTTCTAGCGATGGAATCAACAGCCTCGTATTGGGCTGCCGGATTTACATATGTTAATGACCTACTTCCCGTAGAATTTAATTTTGGCTGCGAATTGTGCCCCAGTAGTGGTAATCTCCCCCAGTGAACGTGAGGAAGGTTAGAGAATGCACTTTGACATGAATTCGACGGCGTTTGATGGCGGACATGGCCAGGGATCCAATTCCATAAGTCACACATGACTACCTCCGTTAAACTATTGAGTCTTGCCTCGATGGGATTCAGCCAAAATAAATGGCATCAAAAGCTTTCCAAAGGCCGGGATAGTGTCACTTTGGCCATTACTCTTTGAGGTCTGTGTGGAAGAACGGTATCCAAAATAGCGGGAGAACAAAGCTTTCGGACTTTAAGACTGATTGCAGCAGGAATTGTCAAAGACAATATAACTGCTGTCATCTTTTCAAGAACCACTGTATACACTATTTTCTTTTCGATATTCGGCTAATAGAAAATGAAGAAATTTCTGCAGGAAATTCTAATAAGGAGGACAAGAAACCCACATATTGGAGAGCAATTTGTCAGCCAACGACATGCCTCTCTCTGTCTCTCTCTTTCTCTCTATCTCTATCTCACACACACACACACACACACACACAACACACCTTCGTGGTGTAGCGGTTAGCGTTACTGATCGTCATGCATGCAAGGAACGCCTGAAATCAAACCTTCGTAGGTTCGAATCCTGGTTGCTGCAGCCAGTCCACAGTTCACCCACCTGTTCATCATCCCCTATCGGGTGGTCGATAAAATGTGTTCCTGCGATATGCTAGTGTGTGTGTGTATGTGTGTGTGTGTGTGTGTGTGTGTGTGTGTTTATGCGTGTATAGATACATCGAAGTAAAGACATGGTTCGTGAAAATAAAGTTGAGACAGACAGACAAACGTACACACGAGTGTGTGTACATACATAGATAGGAGTAAAAACATGATGCATATATACAGTTGTTAAGAGATGGGGAAACACGACTGTAAAACTCTCTCCCCGTAACACACAATACAGCCATCACAGACAAGACATACAACACCTTCCAGACAATCCCTACAGACTAGTATCATTGTGTTCCTTCTCTGGCAACATAATGTTACATAGGCGAATATTCACTCGTTACTGCTTCACAGCAGGTATACAAAGTAGTTCCGGGGAAACTCACATATTGCACTAACACATATCTCAAATGAATGTTGATGTTTGTAGATTATTTCTCTTTTGTGTCTGATTCTACGTTTTCAGTTGATTCAGAATTTGGATTATGTTTGTATTGCGTTTTTCAGCTGGAACTTTTCATGGCGAAAGTCTGCATACAGTATCGTGATGCTGTAACAAGTTATAATACTGAACGCGCAAAATTAGGATTTCCTCATCAGCAGAATGTCCTAAATCACCAAGAGGAACGGGGAAAAAAATATACGAGTGCAGGAGTAGCAGGAAGAACACGGCAGAAGCAGGAACAACGGCAGTAGCGGGAAAAAAACAGCTGAAGCGAGAACAGCAGAAGTAGCAGGAAGAACAAAGCAGAAGCAGGAACAACAGCAGTAGCGGGAAAAGAACAGCTGAAGCGGGAACAGCAGAAGTAGCAGGAAGAACACACCAGAAGCAGAAACAGCACGACTAGCATGAAGAGCACAGCAGAAGCAGGAACAGTAGCAATAGCAGGGGGGAACACAGCAAAAGCAGGAACAACAGCGGTGGCAGGAAAATCACGGCAGAAGCAGGAACAGCTGGAAGAGGAGAAATAGTGCAGCAGCAGCAGCAGCAGCAGCATTAGCAGTAGTGGAGGGAGATAAAGACTGCAGCAAAGTCAACAGCTTGGCAGGGAGGGCCGGCGGTTCCCGTGGACGATAAAGAACACCAGAGTCATTAAGGAAGGCCGGAGGAAAGTTACTGAATCTTAAGGACATTAATATTGCATGAGGAGACCCAGAGCTCCCTCCACTCTGGTGACTGGACCGGGTTCCCTAGTGAGGCAATTGTCTTCGTCCGGCAGGCGTAGGAAAATGGAAGCACCAGACACTTGTACTGGTGACTCTGATTCTTCATCTGAATTGTGGAGTCACGAGTTATTACGTTCAGGCAACATTAAGCTGGTAGATGAGGCGACAGAGTTGGGCCCCCAGTGGATAGTTTTTCAGAGTCTTTTGTACGCTCCTGGGAGACGAAAAGACTGTTCAAGGGAGATGTTTTTGTCCTGCGTATATCTTACATATTCAAGAAGTGGTGATACCGGATTCTGCCTGCTTATAGTTACGTCAAGAGTGAAAAAGTTAACTTCAGAGCGGCTGTGTCAATGTCTGTGGACGAGAGGGAGTATAGTCGTGTCGAGGAACATCTCGTTCCAAAGGAGTCCATCCTTTCCCTGGTTCTGACTACAGCGCAGCCTGGAAGCTACAGGAGCACCATTGAAAAAAAAAAAGGGTCCTGGCTTATGTGTGAGAGTAATAATATCCAAAACGTAGAGGAAACTGGAAAGCAATTTGTGCTACAGATGTTTATTTTCTCTTTCTCTCAAGGATACGTGTCGGGAATTGCGAAAACGGAGGCTCATGCTTGAAGGAATTGAGGCTGACCGTAATATAACGTGGTGAAGATCAAGCAGAGAGTCTGGGTGTACTCTTGATTTACACGAGTTTGGAATGGAAAAACTGAGTGTGTCTGGAACTCCAGAAATGGAATGATCGCCGAACAAGGGAAGTGATGATGAATATTTGAGACAAAGAGATATTGACGATTAATAACGAAATGAAACAGCAGCAAAGATAAGATTTCATCAGCCAATCTATCCTCAGTTGCACGAGCGAGTTCAAAATATTGGCCATAACTCATCACTTACATCTCGTAAAAGATGAGAATTTAAAGAGAACACAGAAGAGAAAATGCGTCGAATATTATCATGAGTTTGGAAGTAAATTATCTCTTTTTGAACCAAATTTTCCTTTTTTTTTGAGTTACATTTGTTGAAGACAAGGGTTCGAAGGATAAATTCACGTGTGACGGGAGATAATGAGCTATTGAATCGTCGCCTTCCTGTAGGTTTCATTATACAGCTGATGTTATCGGAGCCTTGAGAAATTTAAGCTCGCGACCTGCTCGGTTATGCACAAAAAACAAGCAGACAGACACATACACAGACAGACAGTAACAGACAAACACATACACCCTCTACAGACACATATACACTTGCACAAAGATGCAATAATCCTCCAGCTCTAACTGAACAATTGTGTCTACATAAAGGGATTGATATCACGACTTGATTTTCAATATTCACAGAAGTCATTCGGGTCTTGGGATAAGCAACAGAGAAACTCACTGCACCAAGGGAGGAATCATAACCATAAGATTATATAATGCCATTATACATATAATCATATGTAAGATGGAGTTATATGTATAATTTCATTATTATTTCGTACACAGGAGGAAGGAATGTGTGTACACTCCGGCACATTGCATCTATGAGGCAAGACCTCACGAACCCATCTGTCTGATGAGATGGGCCAACTTCCAGCAGAAGTGCAATCAGAACTGGATAATGGAAACTTGGTGGTGAGGACGAGACGCCCAAGGTGGAATCATGTTGACCCGGATCAAGGCTAAATGGGACTTGCAGGACGGGAAGAAGCAGCGATGGCATCACAGAGACCTCCGTAGCTTTGAGCAGATGGGCGTCTTCACAGACGCTAAGGTCACATAATAATGTGAGAATAGAGAGAAAATTCAGGTTAAGTCTCAGAGGACATTTTGATTAGACAGATGGTAATTTCCACCACATTTGCTAGCTCACCATGTGAAGTTATATCTGCCTTAAAGAAAGTTTTTATCTCGGAAAATGCTCTCGTCAGCGAGTTTTCTTCCGAAGAAATTACCTCGTCTGAGAAAACTTTTTCTCTTGAAAATTCTGCTGTTACCTTCGTCTGGCGTCAGTGGAATATCGGAGGAGATCCTAATTACCTCTGAGTTCACCGAGGGACCAACGTCTATTGGCTAGTGGCAGCCACCCACCACAGTGTCCTGGTGCCTGGCTGCTGAACTCCATTCCTAACTTATATTTCTATAGAAATCGTTAATTTTCGTTTGATTTCAATGTGCATATCTCCTCTTCCTGTCTGATTTTCATCTCGTACTTTTTGGTGTCCTCATTTACCACATATACAAGCTTGATTATCACGCGATCACTTTTATCAGTTGGTGTATCATATTCTCAATCTCCATGCTACTATGTAGGAAGATAAGATCCAAATGAGAGTGGTGCATCATCCCTTCTGATTCTAGTGTGTTCAGTGACATTATGGTCTAAGATTTTTTCCTGCATACTCTCTAAGAGCTTGTGTCTCCATGACTCACTTGCCTCTATGAGAATCAACATTCCTCTAGTCTGTCTCTTCACAATTGAATTCTTCATTATTAGTACTTTTCCGTCTCTGAGAAGTGCGTGTTTTATCGCTTTGTATATCATCCTGATTGCTCCTTCATTGCTATCTTTCTACTTTTGCTCTGGTTCATTAAAATCAGTTTTCAACACCACTATGCGCTTCTTCCCCACTGTTCCTCTTCCCATAGTGAAACGTCTGAATGACCCCACAGTCCAGCATTTCCTGAGACTTTTAGGCTGTCTCTCACGAAGAGGTCCAATCCTCCTCTTCCCCATTCGTTATCTCTTCCATTGATCTGATGTACCCCTCTGGACAGAAGTGAGATCTTATTTCTTTACTAACTTTAGTCACAACGTCAGCAATATTAGACTTGTTTTATACAAATTCACTCTTGAACTCCAGCTCTTCACCAATTACTGCCATTATATACGTTCTATACCTTATATACATCTTATACATTATATACATTATATGTATCATATACGTTACTTTCAGCCTGACATTCCCATCACTTGACATTCCTGACCTCTCTTAGGTACTGGCGGGGCTCCCTTCGTTCCCTTGCCTCATTTGATGTCTCCCTTTTCTTTTGCCTCGATTCTTTACTTCATTCTCTTCTTCCCTTTGTTTACCACGCCTGTGAATACCCAGCTAAGTTCCTCCTTGTCTCTGAGTTTCTCAGCCAACTTCACCATCACCTGGATATATAACTCTGTTTTTAGTACAAATCTTACTGGTCATCCATTTATGCCTTAAATATATCAACCAATTCTCTATATTTCTCATCTCTCAGAAACTGCATTTGGCAGTTATTCTTTTAAATAGCAATTCTTCCTTTTCTTCGCTTTACTCTTTGGCTGGCGTATGGTCGTCTAGTCTAAAGATTATCAGCAATTGTACGTCCATCAATCACCAGCTTCGCTATTGCTTTTAATTTCGGTCCCATCCACGTTTCTGGTAATTCTTAATTCATTGCTTCAACGAGCTCCATATCTCTCGTTTTATCTAAAATCTGCAATTCTTTCAGACCAGCACAGATCCTCAGTGATCCACACATTCTTTAAGCTTTCCATTTAAAATCCCGTTCATTCCCTTTTCTCTTCAGCTTCACTCAGTAGCTTCTATCTCTCTCGCTCTCTGCCTTTCAGTATTCCAGGATGAAAGACCATTGGATACTCCCATGAACCAGTCATGTTAAGTCACAGCAGATGACAAAATAACTGGAACAAAAATTCTTTTTCATATCACTATATGTAGAACAGCCAGTATATCACTGGTCACTCTTGAACAGAGAATGAATATATGAATGCTCACCTCCACACACACGCACACTCTGTACCAATATCTGTAGCGGTTCTCAGGATTTCCATAAGGCTGGAGACTCCAGATTAATGCTGGTTGGTTTAGCAGGCGTGGGCCGGGCCCGCCGGGACCCTGCATCTTGAGCCTGGGGAAACAGTGTCATTAACTTCCAACTGTGAACAGTAATAGGATCTGCAGACACATACATCACGTGCTGGCCCACATAGCCGTGTGCACTTCAGGTGGAGAAAAGTCCTTTTTCATGGAGGTAGATTTGACTCATGCAAGGCAGTTAAAAGTACGAGAAACAAGCATAGTGATGGATTTCCTGATGACGAAATACGCTTGTGGGGATTAAGTCGCAATTGACGTCACTTCCTCCCGGGGATAAACGCAAGGTACGTGTTCCAGAATTAATTACGAATGTTACAGTGTGAGCGGAGGAGGTGGGGAACGCTGGGAGGGAGAGAAGGAAGACAGAAAAGACTGAAAGGAAAATAAGAATCAGGAAAATGGACTGGATGACCAGAGATGCAATCTGAGAGAGCGAAGTGAAGATATACTGGGTCAGTGGAGGTCAGAGGAACAAGAAAGACCACTGGAAAGACTTCATGGAAGGCAGTGTTGAAGAAATAAATAAAAGTGTGTAAGGGGAGACTAGGCGTACTAGGTGTACTAGAGAGGGGAGGAGTACAGTATGATGTGAGTGAAGGAAAACTTGAGGATGCTGGAATGGCCAGGAACGTCAGGACGATATGAGGGAGTGGGAGCATGTACTGGAAGGAGACAGAGGGATGCTGACTTGGATGAGTGCAGCTCTGAGGAGGTGAGGGCTGGAACATTAAGGTGCAACTACTGGAAGACATTGGTGATATAAGATGACCCTTACGAGCTGGAACGTTATAGCGCAAGGGCTGGAAGATATTGGTGATATAGGATGACCATTACAGAGCTGGAACATTATGGTCAGGTGACTGGAAGATATTGGTAATGAAGGATGACCAACAGAAAGCTGGATCATTAAGGCCCGGGGTCTGGAACACGGTGTTGGTATAAGATGGACATTAGGAAGCTGGAACGCATCATCTTGTGGCTGATGAGAGTAATTTGCGTTTCATATTGAGATGAAAATAAGATGAAACAGCAGAGCCTGACGTCCAGGTCTGGATTACTGACGTGCAGGCAAAAGGAAGAGAGCATTGGTCAAGTGGCTTCTGCAGGAGTGAGGCGGGTCTCCCTGACGACTACAGCACTGAGTGTCACATGGAGGACTGGCTGGTACAGCAGGAGTGATATTGGCAACTGTCAAGTGTATATCCTGTGTCTCAGGCAGCAGAAGCCGCTAAACTCTTTACGAGGGTAAAAAAAAAGTTGCCATTTCCCTGGAATATACTCCATCGTCGTAAATGGCCCGACCACCATCACGACTCCGTCTAATGGATACAGTATAGGGTCGTAAACAACAACTCATCTGAAGCCTGGAGACGATACGGCAGGACTCACCATGTCAGCAACGTCTACGAGATTTTTTTTCTTTTTTTTTTTTAGCATGGGGAGAGACCTATATCACATGGAGAAACATGGGTAGTTGATTTTTCCGAGTTAGTGGAGGTCCTCCTCATATTATCTATTGGGACAAAAAACTGAAGATGGGGATTTATTAGACTGAAAAGTGTGCGTAGAAGACAGGGCCAACATAATGTTATTGTAGAGGGAAGGTCGGACATCAGGACTAATATGGAGATAACGACGGATGATGGAATGTATCAACAGGAGAGAAAGAAAGAGATTAACGACGGAAGAGTTGATGTTATGATGAATGGGTACCGTTCCAGGGAGCTGGAGACTGGGACAAGAAGGAACTGGTGACTGGAGGACAGGGGGACAAGACCCGTTGTACAAGAGAACCTGATTACCGTTCCGAGGAGCTGAGGACTGGAATAAGAAGGCGCTGGTGACTGGAGGATAGTGGGACAAGAGAACCCCTTGGTACATGCAGCTAAGGAGACCTGACCGATCAAGTGACGTGTACAGAAAAAAAGCCATTCAGGGAACGGTGGTCCGTGGCCAGTATGGTCTGGGTCATTAAGGTGTCAGCGTAAGATAAGGAACGTTTTGGTGGTCCTGCTGAGAACGACCGGGGGGGATGTGTGTGTGTGTGTGTAAATCCGACACTGATATTACTACATTCCGCCCTGGATGTCGGAGGCTTACGGACCAGAAGGTCAACTGCAGCACCAGAGGCTCTAGCGGCAGCCAGTCAGGTTATTAGTCACAAAGGGAGTAGTGAACTTATAGTGAACAAATAGTGAACTTGGCGAACATTCATCCTCCATCGCTGATCTTCACGTGTTCATTTATGCTACTGTATAGGGAGGGTGTCCTCCTGCCAGACACCAACCCCAGTACTGCCTGGGAAGGAGCCACTTTGCCTAGCATTCACCCTGGTACTGCCAGGGTGAGTGCTACCCTACACAGTACTACCACCCTGCTACTTCCAAGAAAGATGCCACTCTGACTGACACTCACCCTAGTACTGCCAGGGAAGGAACCACCCTGCTAAATACCCTATTCCTGCCAGGGTGAAGGATTCCCAGTAAGCCTCCTCAACTAGGTGGGCACCTCAGCTTCCCATGTCTTGAGCCTGATAGTAACAATAATAATAGTATGCATACAACTGCTTAAGATCTCTGTCTGTCTGTCTGTCTCTCTGTCTCTTTCAAGATTGTACTCTCCTCCTTTATAACAACTTTCACCACTGCACTTTCCTCCTTGTGGTCCGCTTTATCCCCTCACTGTTCTGACTGTCCCTCACGATTCTAATCCCACCTCATAAATCTGCTCCCTGATCACAGCCTTAAGTTCCTCTCAGAACTTCAGCTCCTCATCAGTCCTCTTCACAACTCTACGTCGTCCTCACAACTGGCCTCATAGAACTCTTTCCCTTCTCACATTTTCATCTTTCCTTTAAACATGGGCCTCTACCTCATAACCTAACTTCCTCCTCATAACTCTATCCCTCACAACATTAGTCCTTTTCCCTACTATGCATTTTCCTCACAACTATACACCCCCTCATGACTCCACGCTCCTCATAACTCTACATCCACCCTATCATAAGATTATCTAACCCTAACGGTCCCATTCCCACCTCCCTGTTCCACATCTCCCTCACGACTCCACCATAAACACAACTGCACCCCATACTTCCACTTCTCTCCTACACTCGTCTCTCCCTTCGAGGCATCTTTTCCGTCTCTCGTACTTCCTTCCCTTCCAGGGGATTTGCACCTTCCCCTGTAACAATCACACTCGTTATTTTTTCCCTGCTCTCCCTACTCACACCTCCCGTTCCCTCTGTTGAACACTCTAACTGTTAATGCTTCCTGTTGCCACCCACATGTCCTCTTCCAGTCATGCGTTCTCGCCCGTGTCACACATTTCCTCTCGTACTCCTCTTCCCTCGTATATCTCCCGCCTCACACGCCCACAAATCCAATGCTGTCTGTACTTCCACACTTGCTCTGTGCGACTCTCTGTTGGTCTAGAAATAATCATCAAACGATAGACGGATAAAAGAATGATCGCCAAAGATGATTAGTGCTGGACTGGTGATAAATGGAACAGGGACGAAGGTAGTGAGAAAAGAGAAAAAACAGGATACCGTTCTTTGTAAGTAAGTATTCCCAATTAGTTCCTTACAATCGAAATCCTCCATTATTAGAACTGCATCACCGAGGAAGGCATTGTCTCGCTGCACGCTGCTAATTTTGACTCAGTTATCTGCATCAAGCAATTGTTCTGGTTCATTAGATTTCCATGGAACAATATGTAAATCATCAACACCCTTATGCAAAGTTCTACTAATTGTTACCTTATCCGTCATGCTCCGCGTAGGGCGTCCCTAATTACGAAGGCCATTCCCCTTATTTCTGTTTCCAGTCTGGCTATCAGGGCCGTGTGTGTGTGTGTGTGTGTGTGTAGGAAGATAGGCAATACTGCATATTCTCCCCTAAATTTCATATCAGTCATTAAAGCTGAGATTAGACTCGCAAATATAGGGCTGTGTCAGGGCCAGGGTCAGGGCCGGCTGATCTTCAGACCCAGGGCTGTGCCAGGGCCGGTTGATCTTCAGACCCAGGGCTGTGCCAGGGCCGGCTGATCTTCAGACCCAGGGCTGTGCCAGGGCCGGCTGATCTTCAGACCCAGGGCTGTGCCAGGGCCGGCTGATCTTCA
>JAYMFT010274335.1:0-10580 GCA_038088735.1 Panulirus argus
TATATATATATATATATATATATATATATATATATATATATATATATATATATATATATATATATATAGTGAAGGTGTGCTAAGACTGGAACCAAGGATTCCCCCGCAGCATCAGGAGTCGTCTGTCCAAGTACAGTGGAAGAGATGGAAGGCTTTACCCAGCTATCTTTAGGCATTACTTGACGTTAGCAGGTCAGACGGAGGCAGCGGACGTTCGCTTCTAGAAGACTTTAGGTAAAACTACTGTTATGGTACATGTCTCAGGTCTGGTGGACATTACAGGATACTTGTCCGCCTTCTTCCCACTGTAGCCGCTCGGACGGTGAGGAAACCGCGTGTGAATCATGGGTACGCTCTCGGTGAGGATAGGTAGTGAGTGATCGAGGCAGGAGGTGAGTAAGGGCAGCATGAGTCTCGTATGCTTGGGTAATCGTTTGTGTTGTCTAAGATTTTGAAGTTCAGAGCCGTTGCTTCTCGTGTTATTTCGCCATGGGATATTTCCCCTGGCGGCGGCGCTGGCTGGCTTTGGGTACTGCTGTCCGGGAGGCGTCCGGCTGTCCCCGGACCTGCTGTGTCCTCCTCGTACGCCAGACGAGCCATTCTTATCGCACCTTATGACGCTGTTCCTTACCTTAGGTCTGTCAGTCAACCGATTCAATAGACGGGCGACCTGACGCTGGCCTCGGGTGTGTGTGTTTTACGGCCGAAATTCGACCCTAATCCCTGTTGAAAATAATATACTTCCAGTCTCGAACACTCCAGATTCTTAATAATTAAGAAAAAAAATATGAGATCAGTTACTATAGATGATATATGTATGCTGAACCTTATATATATATATATATATATATATATATATATATATATATATATATATATATATATATATATATAAGAATCACAAAAAAGTGGTAGATTGTTCTACAGAAATTGTAGTAGATTAGTACGGGACAGTTTATGTCAAGATGAATGTCTTTACAGGAATGAGGTTCTGTTTACATGGAAACGTAATGGAAACATTTCGGACGTATGTTTTATGTTGCAGTTGCTCAGCTCGAGGAAAACAACACTAATGATTCCCTTTGATATATAGGCCCCGTATCTGGCCCCATCTACTAGTGTTGAAAAGAAAACTCCATGCAGCTTGGATGGTAAAAGTGATCTGAATCCTTTTTTTTTTTTTTCCCTAATTGAAAGTTCAGGCTGGAAAAGTGGGGTGAAAGTGGCCTTGAAATTGCCGCTTGATCTGAATTTCGTTCACCGTTGAGGCATAAGAAAGAAAATTTATCCCAATTTTACGTACGAGCCTGACGAAGGCCCAATTATATCGACTGTGGTGGTAATTTCATTGGCTTTTTGTTTCGCTCTGTTGTATGCAGGAAACAAGAAATTTTACAGAATGGGTCAGTTGTGTGTGACCATTAAATATAAGAACTATCAGTACTCCCGTTTTCTCTGCCAAAGATCTCAGATGTCACTTAAAACTTCAGAAGTTTATAATAATAATAATAATCTCATGTAAACATTTATATATAAGCATTTCAAAATTTTCAGACACAATTTTCTGTAGAACCTTTCACTTACGTAGAAATTTAAATTCCCCCCCCCCTGCCTCACGCACAGACACAGACACACACTTCACCCCTGACTAGCATCGATTATCTTAATACAGTCTGAAACCCATTTATTATAATGTTCGGATAACTAAAGAACAGGTTTCAGTAACATGAAAGAAAAAAGGGCTGTATGCCTTGATCGTAGCTTATATGGAAAGGTCTCTCCTTAAGTGAGCATCATTGGCTCCTTCCTTTTATTGTACTGCTTCTCGCTTCAGAGACTAGTTGTAGATAATCACTTGTTTGTACTTCATCGTCACTTTTACAGATTTAAGACTGCAGTTTAGTAGAGTTCATAGTGCTTATATTTTTGATAAAATTGAGTCAGAAAAATGAACTCTGTGGTCAAAAAAAGAAATGAACCTGCCAGTTAGTTTAGGGGAGCTGAATTATTTATCTTTGTGTGTGTATGTGTGTGTGTGTGTGTGTGTGTGAAGGTGAGACATGGTGGTGTTCATCTGTGATGAGACATTATTTTGGCGGTTTTTCCTGAATTTATGAGGTCAAGACGCATGGTACGGCAAGAGTGGGCTGCGGACATCCTGCGAGGAACATGGGTGCTCCCTAATCAGAAGTATGTGTCTGTAAAGACTTCCCTATCAAGAAGTACTTAGTCAGTCTAGACGTACGTCACGTCCAGAGAAAATTCTCAGGGTTCGCTAGAGCGCGCTGACCCAGACATCCGTTTGCGTTGTCACCAGTTACACCACTCCGCGATTTATAAAAGACTTTTATTATCAGTATGGTAGTACGTCATCTCTTAGGGATCATGATTATCAACCTTCATGAAGTAGCAATGTAATGCTATCATGAAACTGTCGTAGATGTCGCTTTGGTATCAAAGAGTTTAAAACCTTGAAAAATATTGACAAGTTGGCATCTTTGTGCCCGGGATTCGTCGAATCTGTTCGATGCCAGCATATATAACCGTCTGTCGTTCCTCACTTCGGTCAGTTCACATTAGCAATCGCAGTGTGTTGGTATTCGTGTTATCAGGAACAGCTGTATCACACAAGTGCTCCTCCATCCAGCTTTGAAAAGAAATCTGCTCTTTCATCATGGGCTACCGGGAATACGTGAGTTAAAATCAATTTTTTTATTGGTCTTACGTATTCGCTGTGCATGGCAGCTACACGCCGTGGCATGTCGTTCCCACACATATCGTGGTCCGCATTGTTGTGACAGATAAGAACGTTTGATAAGATTGTGGAGGGTGCCTTCCTTTGTGAGCAAGCACTCCCCGTTTGCGTCCACGAACAACATTTTTTTCTTGAGATTTATCAGTAACATTTGTCACGACCCAGTATTCGTTATTGAGGAAGGCCTGATGTCTCTAGGACAGTTCATTGCGTTGACTGCTGTAAAAATCTTAGCATATATTTTAACGCACAGAAAAATTCATTATGTCCTCAGTTCAATATCGAGTTATTGACACGTGGGTTATTACTGCTCAGGGGATGACCAATGTGTGGTGTGTAGCAGATGTTATAGATTACAGCCATTATGTCTAGCCTGAGTGCGTGAACGACTGGTTAGATCTATACGAGAACACGTAGCGGACTTTCATTACATGTCCCTCAAATAAACAGCTTCATACCCCGGTCGTAACCCCCAGGATTTACATGGAGGTGAGAAGTGAACATTCACTTACCTCATCACCAGAGTTTGTTAACAGTTGATGGAATTAGCAGTCAGAAATTCTCTAGGATTATCTTTACAGTGTTTCCTGTCAACTGGCCTATGACTTTTCGCGAAGGAATTTTCTGTGGTGCTCTTGTCAGGCGTGGCAGTGGGTGGTAACCCCAAGGTGGCATGCAGTGCCTCCTGTCCGTGTGGTTGAAGCTGTCAGGATCATTACTCTTGCAAGAAAGAGTCTAAGTTCCTCACGTCATGATAGAGGCGCGGCCGCTGTCGCAGGGCAGGGAAGTCCGAGCTTCTTAAGCTCACAGGAACCTTGGTGGTAAGGAAATGTTTGAAAGGCACCTACGTTGGTGTGGGAATCCCGGGTTCGAATCCTCGCGGACAGATCTTTGTTTTGACGTTGATTACCGAGGAGTATTGCGGTTCTGATATGACTGCTGTGGTTTTGGTGCACATTGGTATTATATATTCTAAAGAAGGCCAACTTGTCTTTTGTTACGAATACTTCATTAACTTATGGAAATGATGTATACAGTGTTTATAAGTAGGTTGACGAAGTGTGTTAAGCGGTTTCCTGAGGTTGACGAAGTGTGTTAAGCGGTTCCCTGAGGTTGACGAAGTGGGTGTTGAGTGGGTTTCTGAGGTTAACAGTATTTGTTAATGGATCCCCGAGGTTGACAGTGGTCGTTAAGTGGATCCCTAACGTTAACATTGGTTTTTAAATCTTTCCTTAAGGCTGACAGATTGAGTATTGACTGGATCCCCGAGTGTGAGAGTAAGTGCAAGGTTAGTGGGAGGGTTGGAAGGGGTGGTCAAAAGGCGAGGTAAGGGCAGGCATCACTCACCTGCGATTAACCTGAGCTGAGTCACCGGAGCCAGCGGGCGGGGCTGAATCACCAGACCTCACTCACGTCACACGACGCCACTGCCCCTACTGCTGACTCATGCCCCCTTCCTCCTTACGTTCAGTAGGACTCCTAGTGCTGGGATGCCTCCCCGCTGGGCACAGGAAGGGGAGAGAGCGACGTCATTCTCCCATTGCTATGAATGCAACGATTGTTAAATTCGCGCGCTTTCTGCCTTCCACGGTCCCAAGTTGTCTTTCGACGGCCCCGCACTCATATAAGAGCCTCTGTAGACTGCGAGCTGTGGCATTGGTGTATCACAGCCTTAATGCCAGTGGTAGATAACGGTTTCATAGAAAGACATTCATCTCAACGTTAGAGTGTACCGCAGGAACGGTGTGGCAAGATGTTCATAGGAATTATCCTTTTAAATGTTTACCCCCGGCATTTGTGTTTATTTTGTACAGCGCCTCGTCCAATTCGCAGAGGACTTTGTGTTTCCGAATATTACAGGTGAAGTTTTTGTGTTTGAAACACTGGCGGTGCTGTCGATTTTGTTTTTCTTCATAGGAAAGATACACCTCGCTTAACAGTCTTATGTTGGACACGTCGGGCAGCTGTTTATTTGTTGGATTTACTTGCTGTGTAGGGCGGGGAGGTTTGGGTCCAAGGCGCGGGCGGGCGCGGCGGCTTGCAGTTTCCGCACACGCCCATCTCGCTCTGCTGACTCACCTGCGCCAGAGGTTTCCTTAAGAACCCATCTGAGGGCAAGCCAGGGGGGGGGGGCTGGAGTCCTTCATTCACTTCTGGAAGGGTGGTACTGAAGACTCCTGCTTCAGAATGGTCGCGCACTCCTCACACTAGATTCCTAATCCTTTTGTGCCCACTTGCTGATGGTCCGTTCGTTCCATTTAAGGCAGGGAGCCCATGTAAATGTCTTTGATCTGTTGACAGGTGATTTTTGCTGGATGTGCTTTATTCACAAACAAAAACTTTCGGTGACTCTCCCAGCGTAGAGAACTATGAGAGGGATAGTTGTGTAGCAGCATGTATTGGGTTTCTGCATGTGCTTTTGTGCTTGTGATTACTGTTTATAGTTTACGTGGAGAGAGTTTTACGCTCGTGTCGCCCTGTGTGTGTGTGTGTGTGTGTGTGTGTGTGTGTGTGTGTGTGTGTGTTTGTTTTTTATCAGTTGGTTGTGTAAATTTTGATACAGACTTCCCAGGAGCTGTCAATAAACATTGAGCGTGTTCAGTATTTCCTCTGTAGTGAGTCAGGTGTTAGGCGTGCGTGTGTGTGTGTGTGTGTGTGGTGGACGTGCCGTGGGCAGCATCACTGACACCCGGGTCACTCCACCACAGTGGGGTGGGAGGTTGGTTGTTGCCTGACGTCATAGTCTTTCTGTGACGTGGACGCCAAGGGGATGGGGTGTTTATTGATAATAATAAACGGTTTATTGAGTTCAGGCCGCCATTCGGCTGCAGATACATAATAGAGCTGTTGCCTAACTGTTTGGTCACAGTGCTAACCAGGTGACTTCTCACAAAAGAGCCCAAGTCAGTCAAGGTGGGGCTGTGGATATTTATATACGCACTGGATAAGCACGCGAGCGAGGTACACGCGCCTGGTTGGTTATCACAGCTGAGCCGTTATCACACATTGCGATCTTGTGACGTGTGGCGCGAGGGTCGTGTGTGTGTGTGTGGGCGGGGTGACACGGATGTGATGACGTCACGGCAGGTGATGGTCGTCTTCCGGAGGATCCCTTGTTACTGTGCTCCTCATTACCGCCCCCCGCCAGCTGCTCCGCCGCGCCACTTGACCCTCCCGTCCCGCCGCAGGTCTCGTCTGTGCTCCGGCTCTACATACCTCGTAACAGAAGAACAGAAAGAAATAGAATATAAACACGTGAATGAATCGGTTATGCTCTACTCACAGAAAGCAGTATGAAGAGTGTGTGTGTGTGTGTGTGTGTGTGTGTGGTATAGCACTAGGGGCTGACCCGGGCTGGGACTTGTCGTGCAAAGGCAGTGTGTGTGTGTGGAACCTGCTACAGGACGAGTGGAACTCGCAATTAGCAAAGCACTTGACACCACAGGAAATGGAAGGGTGCCTGGTCCCTCACTCACACACACACACACACACACACACACACACACACACACACACACACACAAACAAACACACAAACAAACAAACAAACAAACAAACAAACACACACACACACACACACACACACACACACACACACACACACACACACACACGGCTACTTATGAAACACGGGTTGACTGTCGTAACAAACAGAGCCCTTTTTCAAACAGCGGTTGACTTTCACTTCTAAACATCATCCCTGAGGCCGAAAGAGGAGCACGAATCCTTCCCGCCTTATGGCCCAGCCGTCGCCGTCCCTGTTTGAGCAAGTGAATGACACAAACGGAGGAGTGTGCGTGTGACGGCGCTACACACACACACTGGTCCACCTCAGCCATTACGTCTGGCCTCAGGCTCCCGCTGGTCGCTGCGATTTATTTCTTGAAAAAAATTCGTGGTACATCTCTCTATATACAGGGATGTTCATCTGCAGAGACCTTAGGGTCTTATTGAATTCAGTTTATTGGCGAATCAGACAACGTTTCGAATGTGTCACACAGACCATGTCATGTCTCAGACGAGGTTGTCGAGGTGTAAAGTGATTTGCGAAGGTCTTCCTTGGAGTCCGAGCACCGCCTCCCTCTCCCGGAGCCTCCTGATGGTCGTGCAATTAGCGATCGTCTAATATACTTACGGTGTGGTTTTTATGGTGTTTACAATAGGCAGCCACTCATGTCGGTAAGAGCATAAAGATTTGTATCAAGACAGTGATAACATGGTTGGGGCTGCGGCGGCACCTATAAGCGCCCTGATATTAATGACTTCTTGCTTGCAGGGTAACGTAGGTAGTGCAGAGGTTTATGAATCATTATAATGATTGATTCTCGAATATTTGATGGGTTACATAAAGCCGGTCTTGGATATAAGGGACACAGGTTTACACGCTAGTTCATTGAGGAGTCCGGTAGATCATTTAGGTCCGGTTACCCGTTTCGCAGAGATCGCTTAGGGGTCCGGTTACCCGAACACCCTAGATCACTTAACCTGGTTGGAGTCCAGTTACCAGTGTCTAAGAGATCACATGGAGTCTAAGTTACCCGTGTCATAAATCAGAAAGATCCGGTAACCCGGATCCTAACTCAGTGCATCCGACTGTCCGGATAGTGGAGGAGTGTTCGATTAGCTGCGTCAAACGGGTCCTGTACTCCGGATGTCCGCATGAGATCATTCCGCTCCGTATATCCGACATAGATGAATACGGTTACCCGAGTTCCTGACGTGAGTTCAGTGCGGTTCCCCCGAACAATAGAGTAGGTGAGGACGGTTGGTCCTGCCGTGAACCCACACAGGTCTTGATAGCGTGCTAATTATTGGAGGTCATGCACACACGCATCATCAGGAGTCAGCCAGCCAACCCAACCAGGTTCTCCGTTTAGTGTGTTTTTTCTGTGTCACACGACAGGTCCTAGTATGGTGTCGGCCAACTTCGCATTACTCAACCGCTTAAGGCAATTTTTTTTTTATAGCCTTTGATGAAGATAAGAAATACGTTTCAGATCAACGATTGACATTATTGTGGGTCTCCTTAGCTATATGAAAAGTTTACAAGATTTCATCTTTGTCAGTCCGTGAGTTTCTGTTCTCGTCCACTGTCACAAACAGTCTCGTTTTGACTCAGTGGTCTGTTTCTGTTTGAATTCCTTCGGATTCCTCTGAGGGGAGCAGATAGGTTTTGGGGGAGGAGGGGGGATTTTACCGGACGTTCTTTAGGAAGGACGCGTTTTGGTTTGTAGGGACGCCCCAAGATATCCTGAGGGTCTCATGAAATCCTAATGGCACCCGCACGGCATCAAGAGAACATCTTGGAATTGCCCGAATGCATCCTTTAAGATTGGCACTCTGAAAGCACTCTCTAGGCTTCCTCTGGTCGTCTGTGGTGTACCCTGGAACTGTCTTGGAGTTCCTCTTGCGGCTTGAAGGGCAGCCTGCATGACGACAAGACGCCGACTTTGAACCTGGTCTTACGTGCGGCGCGGCAGCTACGTAAAGTAATTCGTTCAAAGTCTTATCCCTGGAAGATTATTGAGAGACTCCAGCGAAGAGGGTATTCTCTCTGGCTCTTCAGAGGCGTCCCGAAAGTACAAACAACACCTTTTCCACGAAACGTCAAAGTCTTGGGATTTAGGTTGTGTCGTTTGTACGGTGAACGTTTTCGTAAGCGCATACTCTGGACCGGATATTTCACCCTGGGCTCGTTATAGTTTTCAGAGAATCCCAGACGTTTTCTGGATTTCCTTAGGTTAGATTCTGGATTGCAATCCATAACCTTTTGAGGAGCGCGCCATAATGTAATGGGAGAGAACCTCGACCCCTTGCAAAACGGACTCGACGCAGTCGGCTCACCTCATGGTCATTGGCGCGCTGGCTGCTGCTGGCGAATGGTGTAGATTCGCCCCATGAAGGCGAAGTGCGGTCACCCCAGTTCATTGATAGATCGGTTTATGCGTCATGTTGGTGTTGTTACTAAAGCGTCCCCGTTTGAGATGAACCGTTAGGCCAAGTAGGTTCGTTTACCTTGATAATGGCGTTAGGTAACGGCAGGCTTAGGTAATAAATGTTACCTGCTTATCAGGCTTTACATAATTTTTGTTGGCTCTTCTGGAGGGCGACTTGATTAATTGGGTACCTCTTCGGCCTAGGAAGAAAATGGGTACTTTCGTGAAAGAGAAAACGCGGAATTTTCTGTTTTATCGGAAAATACTAAACAGATAATTACATATATGGTATGGACTCTTAGATATATATAATGGGAATAGCATTTCTGAACATAGCATAATGTTAATGCCTCAGTGGTTAGTATGCTTACATAGCAAAGAATTCTTTTAATTTCCTACCATTAGGATAATGAGATGCTGCCTTTAATCATTTAATCTCACCATTTTTAGTTATGCAGTTGTTGTACTTTACGCTTCAACAAACTTCAGCAAAGAGTGCTCTCTCTTTCCCTCTCTCTCTAGTTTATCGACGCACACCTTCCTGATTAGTATCTTAAGTAAACTGGTATCTAACCATACTTTGCCTCACCTTACCTTAAGAATCAAGTTTACCATGCCTAATCTTGCGTCTTATGTTTACCTTACCTAAGCTTCTCAGTCTAAAAGAAAAGAAAAAAAGAGTATCTGTCTGGCAGGAGATACTATATTTTGACATGCAGACTAAAGAGCGGCCAACGTCACGCCGAGGTTAGTACAAGTGAGTCACTTGAGGCGAGGAAGTAAGGGGGGTTGTCCCGCTTCTTGGCGGGAGAGTACCAGTGACGATTGCCGCCCTCTCAACCGGGGATTTTCCGGATAGGGAGGGACCTTCTCGCAACCATTTAAAGTCCCGTATCGCTGTCCCCGCAGCCGCTGTCTGAGTGTAGAGGTTGTTCGTTTTGAGTACAATTTCTTCAAACTGTTCACTCTGTGCGAGGGCCTTGTCCCTTGTCCCGGGGCTCTTGTTAGCTGGCTGTGCGGACTGCGATCTTTGGACTTTTTAGAGGTGTATAAGCATTGGTAAACTCACTGTAGAAAACATTGATATCTATATGTACTAGCTGAAAAAAAAATATACATTCATTTGATTCTCTCTCTCTCTCTCTCTCTCTCTCTCTCTCTCTCTCTCTCTCTCTCTCTCTCTCTCTCTCTATGTATGTATGCACAACGTTCCTCATATTCCAGTGACAATGCAGTGCCCTAACGTCTCCGTGAGACGGATTTAGGAAAGTGTTTAGTTTTATGCCGACACTTGTTATAAAAACATACACACAGACACTACTACAGCGGTACATCCTGCGCCTTATCTAGCTAGATAAACCCATGTCTTGGCTTCAAACTAAACCATAAATACTGCGTGTGCTTGTGTGTATGTTTACTGTATTGGATGGGAGTTCATTGTGTGTGTGTGTGTGTGTGTGCGTACCTTTGTTAATCAGGTGAAGTCGTTTGGTTCACTATTAGTTAATGTTGGATTTTCACTTATGGTTAGCACCTTATTTCACCACCGGCCCCCACCAACCTCCCCTCTCGCCGTACATTGTTGTCTTATTTTTTTAGATCAGGAAATAAAATGGATAAAGGTGTGAGATCCCCTTAAGTTGGAGAACGAGGATGAGCACTGGGCTTAACTCATGTAAGAAACAAACCCGAATGGGAAGAGAGAAAGCACGCGGGAATAATAAGGGATATGTACATAGGTGATCTTGTGTTGGCAGGGTAAATCGCTCAGGTGGGTGGGGCAACGGGTATTGCCATCCTGCCCCACCACCGCTACCACCACCACCACCTCTCTCTCTCTCTCTCTCTCTCTCTCTCTCTCTCTCTCTCTCTCTCTCTCTCTCTCTCCC
>JAYMFT010274346.1:0-10580 GCA_038088735.1 Panulirus argus
AGAGTCATCCAAGGTGGAGTTAGAGGAGAAACGGTAACCAAAGAGAGTTGCTTTGTCAACGGGAGAGACAGCTATAGTACCATCAGGACGAAAAAGTGAGGGAAAGGTAGAGCGACAGAAATTGTTTGAGATGCCCTTAGCTAAAGACCAGAAAGACCTATCCGTAGATGACGAATAGGTCTTTCTGGTCTTTAGCTAAGGGTAACCGTATTTTCTTGTATTTCAAAAAGATATTCGTGATTTACGTTCTCGAACTTGCTCAGAATTTTGAACACTTGGATTAAGTGGCCGCGAAGTCTACGTTTTTTAAGGGAGAAGAGATCCAAATGTTTTAGCCTCTCTTCGTATGCCAGACTTCTAAGGGGTGGGATCAATTTTGTCGCGCGTCTTTGTACCTGCTCTACTTTTTTCTCGTCTTTTTCATAGTTTGGGGCCCAAAACTGGACTTTATTTTCAAGGTGTGGTCTATGTTCCTAGCTATGAAACCTAACATTTGGGTGCCTTTTTTACTTGCTGCTTGACACTGTTCAGTGTACTTCAGATTGTTGCTGTGACAGCTCCAAGGATCTTGTCTTCATTCACTTTAGTTAGAGAGTTTCCGAATAGTTTGTAGTCGTAACGTACATTCTTGTCTCTCAAGTGTAATACTTTACACTTGTCAACATTAACCTTCATTTGCCATCTGTCTGACCGCTCTGCTTGTATGTTAAGATCTCTGAATCATTTCGCAGTCCCGCCTGTTTACAGCTCTACCTCCTAGTTTAGCATCATCACCAAATTTGGAGATCTTAGGTATGTGACCGAGTTCTAGGCCATTAATGTATTTTATGTAAAGAATGGGGCCGAGAACCGACCCCTGTGGCACACCACCCGTTACGTCTAGCCAATCTGAGGCTTCGCCGTTTAATACTACAGGCTGCTTTCTTCCGGTAAGCCAGTCTCTGATCAATGTACAGAGTTCTTCACCGATTCCGTGTGCTTTGGGTTTATGTAAAAGTCTCTTGTGAGGTACTTTATAGAAAGCCTTTTGGAAATCTGAATATACTACATGAGACGGTACTTTTTCGTCCCAGTTCTGATAAATAACATTAGAAATTTCCAGTAAATTTGTCAGGCAGGATCTTCTATTGTGGAAACCGTGTTGGTTGTCCGATATAATTTTGCGATCAACTAGAAAAGTGACAATTTTATCTCGTATTATTTCTTTTTCACATCATTTTACCTAACATTGTTCGGTAGTTCAAGGCACACTTTTTGTCTCCTTTTTTATATATAGGAGTAACATTTGCTAGTTTCTAGTCAGTTGGCACCAGACTATCCGATAGAGATTTATTGAATATTTTTGATATGGGATATATCAGCTATCTCCTGACCTCTCTTAAAAATCTTGGAGCTAAGTTATTTGGGCCTTTGGATTTGTTAGGAGGGAGATCAATAATATTAAGTCACTAAAGTTCCTCGTCCATTGCCACCATAGAGCGAATGAGTTAATCAGCATCTAAGGTAATATTCATAGTTTTGCCAGTCTACCTCTTGAAATGGAAACTAATCTAAAATCCCAATTATAGACTTAAAGATAAACTAATTAAGTTCTTGATTAACAAGGGACATATCAATTGTAATATCTCATCCAATGAATCTGAACTTGACGCAGCCCTGACGAAGGGCAAAGCTTTGCACGTCCCCAAGGGGGAAGTTATTGAATTTTTGCGTAAGATAAACCAGTCAACCCATTACTTGCGTCATATGAGTGCAGGTGAGCTACCCAGTTCCTGAACGAGGAGCCTTATCACCACCAGACCCAAAGACGGCCAACCAGATGCTCACAGATCTATATCCTTGACTAGTCGGCTGTTCATGCGAAACTTTTTAAAGGACATTTCTCATTCGTATTCTGTGTAAAATTAAAGACATCAGTACCAATTAACCTCAATCGTTTCCTGCACAGAAAGTGTTCATCATTGCAGTACTGTCTCCCTAAACATCCACACTGGATTTACTTAACACCACCTTTCTTATCTTGGGAACTGCTTTTTTGATATTGTTAATCGACATGTGTGTGTGTGTGTGTGTGTGTGTCTGTCTGTCTGTCTGTCTGTATGTCTGTGTCTGTGTCTGTGTGTGTCTGTCTGTCTATCTGTCTGTGTCTGTGGGTGGGTGGATGCGTGTGGGTGCGTTTGGGTGTGTCTGTGTGTGTCTGTATGTGAGAGGGAGAGAGTTTGGCCCCTGCTTTAATTCAACATGTAAGTGAAATTAAAGACCTTAAGTTCTGTAGTTCGAAGGGTGGTGCACTTAGCCCCAACTTCTTCAGTGTCTTAACTGATATCCTCCTTTATGTCATAATTTAAAAACACAATACGTCGTATGTTTAGCTGTGCTGATAGCATCATCATCAACAACACCTCTGTGGGTAATGACGAGCTCACTATCTTCGACCATGTATAAGATATGAGACTCCTCAATAGAAGTATTCCAAAAAAAAAAGAAAAAAAAAGTGGTGTTACAAAGGAGCATTTACCTGAATAGATTGATGTCACATTAACGTGTCATTCCTCCCCTTGACCTTTGTTTCACTCAGAGCTAGAACATCCAGGTTCCTCTTTTTAAACACAGTACCTATATCTAACCAGTATGTAACCTTGGTTGCATCCAAAAAGTTCAGACATCCCAGCCTGGTTTCGTTATCTTAACTTACGGAGCTAAGTTAGAAGTGCTGTCATATGAATCGGTTGTAACCTGGCTCAGTTGTCAGTGTAGGAAAAGTCTTATAGCACTCAGAGCTGAGATTATGCTTCAGTGGTGACTGAGTAAAGTAAGTGTCAGAATGGCTGTAATGATGCACCTGTCATACACTTATTCTTTAAATGATTATTTTTATTATTCTATTTTCACTCCGAAGGTTCCAGTCACGGACAAAAGTCCACATTAAGGCCGGGCATCAATTGAAATACAGAGAGGATTGTGAAAGGTAAAAAGATGAGACAAGGGAAAGTATTTACGAATCATGGAGGAAGTGAAAGACTTGTCTTTTAAAATATGCCAGGTCATAGTTATTGGATAAGACATGAGAAGGTAGAGTCCCAAAACTTCGAAGTGTAGGGAAAAAAACAGTTATCAAAGCGGCCCACCCTTGAGCTGCCAACGGCAAGCGCTTGCTTGTTGTTGCGCCTGGGAGAAGGGATAAATGTCTTTAAAAAAATGGAAAATGAAGCTACGAGAATACTGTCCAGATAGATTACGAGTTTTGTATACATATGTTAAACGAACTCGGTCTTCTTGCTATCACAGACACAACAACTATAATCAGTCTTCTCACTCGTATCCAGATGTTTTGACAGACGCGTTCCAGTCAGTGCACAAAAGACTTCCACACTTTCTTCATGAAGGAGAAACATTTCTTTGAGCTGAGGCCGAGAGTTTAAAGATTTTTTTTTTTTCCACACTGACTCCCTCACTGCTTAATAGAGTATCCAGGCAAACTGCTATGCAGAGATTAATGATTACATCGAGCCAGTGGGTCTGCAGGGAATATGTGATGTGGCTGTAACACACACACACACACACACACACACACACACCCTGACCACTCTCACATGGAGAGGAAGGCAAAGCCAAACCGTTTGCTGCTCTCACAGTCTAGAAATTCATTGGTCACCAAAAGAGACAAATTGTAAAATGATCACACACTTCACGAATGGCATTAAACTCCCATCATCATAAGTGAAATATGTTTGTGTCCGCAGCACGAGGCAGCTATGGTCAAAGTATCAGTGATGGAGTTGGAACGCAATTTGTTCAGATTCCCTCACATGTTGGGTTCAGAATGCAAAATAGGACTGGTAAAATAGCAGAAGTCTGTACCTCTAAAGAGCGGGGTGAGTAAAATCTACATCCATTTGCCAGTGCACTAAAAACAATCAAGTAGCAAGAGCTCTAACACTCCCTTTTCCCAGGAAAACCTCAACCAAATAGATAATGACACTTGCAAGAAGAACCCCTATGCATGTGGCTCCACGGACATTCGTGTTTGGTTTTGCTCCCGACTCAAGCTCGGCTGCAGATAACCATTATGGGAGTTGGCTCATTCTGCTGACACCGAACAAACGAGCTGCCGACAACTTTGCCGTCAAATTGCCATCACATATCCTTCAACACTTATATGCTTGACTTGTGGATCACGAAGCAGCTCCTGCCATACACACAACGTGCAAGCATTTCATTCCTAACGACGTTTTCGTTCCCAGATGTGCGTACAAAGTATCCTTCGCTCTATAACCTCAGCAAAGTGGCTCAATCCCTGAACCATTTGTGCACCCTGTACAGTCCACCGACCAGCGGGTGAGTGCGCAATGAATCAGCACCTCTTTTTCTTTTTTTTCAACCAATTGAAAATGAATGTTGACCTCTGGTGCGATCCGTTCACCAGTGGGGCGGGGGGATCTGATTCACCGGTTACACTGGAAAGTGAATAGAGACGTCAACATATGCGTGGATAGGTAG
This sequence comes from Panulirus argus, assembly GCA_038088735.1. Taxonomy (NCBI): domain Eukaryota; kingdom Metazoa; phylum Arthropoda; class Malacostraca; order Decapoda; family Palinuridae; genus Panulirus; species Panulirus argus. The sequence continues at coordinate 4,501 of JAYMFT010274346.1, forward strand.
ATATACAGAACAGTGATGAAAGTAATGAAAGATAAAGAGATGCATAGAATGATGCAGTAAAACACACGAATACATATATGGAGAGATAGAGATACGGAGAGACGAATAGACAAGAAGAGAAAGGGATAGACTGGTAGATAAAGATAGAGAGAGAGAGAGATAAAATGAATTAGTTAAGCAGGTTAAAGAGGCCAGACAGACAGACAGACAGAACCAAATGATAACCCACACTCATTCAGGTACCAGTACGCTGAAGACCATCCCTTCCCTCAGCGGGGAGCAACACACATACACACTGACCTGTAGGACTTGTTCCTCATCATGGGTCGGGTGAGGACGACCAGGTTGAGGATGTTGGTGAGGATCCCCATCACGATGAGGATCGGGAACACCACCTGGAAGACCCCGACGTACAGCTGTTCCAGATCTTCTTCCCATATGTTCTCATCGGTGCAGTTGGTGTAAGTGGTCTTCATCCTCCCCATTCTGGAAACGAATACCTCGTCAGTCGAGTTCGGTGGGTTGGAAAAGACCCTGATGCTCGAGGTGAGAGACTGTGAGCCTAGACTAGGGGATGCAAGACGTTCTCGACAGCCAAAAGGGGCAACGGAGCTGAGGTTAAGGAGATATAAGACCTAATATCCGAGGGGACGTACACACATACATACACATACACACACACACACACACACACACACACACTTTCGAAACCCATACACCCAAGCAGCCACATACACCCATATGCCTACCAAAACACCAGCCCCTCCCACGCCAACACACGCACACAGGTGTAAACTATGCATTGCAGGTAATGAGAAACGGGGATTTTTTTTTTTTTTTCGTTGAGTTCGGTGAAGTGTCAATCTGTAGGCAGGTAACAAGCTTCGGTCTGTTCGTTGTGGTAGTTGAGATGAAATACACAACATCACTATACTTGCCTAACACCGCTTGCTTGAGGTTACACAGCGAGTGAAATGTCACCTTTAGACAAGGGTATATCGTTGTCAGCTATCGAAAGGTTTTGTACAATCCCATCGCTTTATCCTGCTCCTGCTACTGAGTGTAGCGTAAACTTGCAACTGCAGAGAATCCCGGATATGTGCTAATGTACAATAGCTTCTTTTTTTGTGTACAGTAATTTTCGATGAAAGTATATTAGTTCTGAACACCACTCACTACAGAAAAGCAAGATAAGGAAAAGGATTTAAGAAGTCTTGTGAAACATCAGAATTCCTATCCTTTTTTTTTTTCCTTTCTATCACTTTTTTTTTTTTCTTCGCCGTCTTTCTATTGGGTCTAAAGAACGATGATCACATGCTACGTCCGCACAGCGAAAGGAAGCTTTCACTCTGCGTTGGATAAACTTATAAGTAACACAGAATCCAGCTTGCCCATCAGGACTACTCTCTCGACAAAGATAGTTTCGGAATGACATCACGTATACACGCTGGAATAACAATAACATCACGTATACACGCTGGAATAACAATAACATCACGTATACACGCTGAATATCATCTTTATATACAGCTTCTACATCCAAAATCATTTGAACGATAGCAAAAAAAATAAAAAAAACACGAAGCAAGACGAAAGTATTCTTTTCACGCAGCGACAAACACCCTGAAGCAGTTACACTGTACAGGGTCGACTTACTGACTCGCATCCTCATTACTGTCATGAACCCTGTTTCGTCATCGGTTCGAACATGGACAGTGTTTTCGAATCTTTGCTCGAGGTGTGTCGCACCGTTTTTGGCAACAATTCTGCAAAGAACGAGATGCGGTTGATCATGAATTACAGAGGTAAAATTAGTGGATGGTGATTGGGTACTAAAGTCCGTGATCCGATAGGAAAAGATTTGGTCTAAAGATCAGAAAATCGAATCTCCTGCACATATATTCTTCCCTCGGTATAGGTTCACGTAACGAGCAACGGGCAACTGACGTAAAAGCAAATGAGGGGATGCCAGCAGGTCTTAAGTGCGGTTCTCTCTCTCTCTCTCTCTCTCTCTCTCTCCCTCTTCATCTGCAACAACCGGTGAGTCATGTCCCTCATTGACTTACACGATACACCCAGGAGCATCGTGAGTAAACAAACATCTTTGGACGCGGTGTACCGCTGAGCTGATGAGCCCCATCGCCAATGGAGCCGACAGCGGTGGCTGGGTGGCGGCGCCCCATGCGTCAACCGGGGTAGTTCTTTTTCTTTTTTTGTTTTGGCTCTTTGTACAGTAGCAGGCTCAAGGACGTGAACTGCGAGTGACTGAGGCATGGGAAATAAAGCGACCGAATGAGGAGAGAGAGAGAGAGAGAGAGAGAGAGAGAGAGAGAGAGAGAGGATAGAAAAAGGCGACTCTTTTTATTTTTAGTGATATTTATGATGTTACGTCTGACAACACGGACGCTAAGTACGAGGGGCCTCTAGTGGCCTGGCTGGCGTGACCAGAACGAACTGAATCAACAGTGGGGGGTTGAGATACAGTGGCGAGATAATGCGACCTCTCTTGTCAAGCCCACACTTCCACTGTGGTAGGATTCAATCCTGCACTTCCACTGTGGTAGGATTCAATCCTGCACTTCCACTGAGGTAGGATTCAATCCCGCACTTCCACTGTCGTGAGATTAAATCCTACACTTCCACTGTGGTAAGGTTCCATCCTGCACTTCCATTGCGGTAGGATTCAATCCTGGACTTCCACTGTGGTAGGATTCGATCCTGCACTTCCATTGCGGTAGGATTCAATCCTGGACTTCCACTGTGGTAGGATTTGATCCTGCACTTCCACATTGGTAGGATTCAATCCTGCACTTCCATTGTGGTAGGATCCCACCCTGCACATCCACAGTGGTACGATCCCATCAGCTTAAGTAAAGAACAGATAAGCATCCTGTGATTAGAGACACATCATAGTACGAGATAATAACGTGTTTATAGAACACTCTCGTCCACACATCGCCATAACAGGAAGCTGTACCGACTGACGTAACTAACTTCCGAGTGACGTAAATAACTTCATCTTGAAGTTCGCCCAAACACCAAACACAGTACGTCAAAGATGGTCATACGTAGCTGGATAATCTTGGCAAGAAGTTGCTACGCTTTGCCAAGTCTCACCAGACTTCAGACTTGGTGAGGAGGGAGATGGCGTAAAAAGAAGACAGACAGACGGACAACAAAGTGTGATGAATATTTGTGTTAACGGGAATGGTCAATGGCGTGAGGTGACTTGGGGCTAGATTAATTTCTTGTTGTCTTTAAGTATCGAGTCTTTCCCTCGCCTCCTTTCCCTCTCCGCCATGGCTCTGTGTAGCTCCAGCGGGAGAGTCGTGGGCGGAACGGGAAAGCAGGGAAACTGAATTCGGTAGAAATCTGTGCGTTAAGCAGCTAAAGAACCGGGAGATACCGCGGCCTGATAACGATAAGATAAAAGCATCAGACAGTGAAGTATTTCAGCCGCGAGTATCGCCAGTGAACTGAGATTTCTGAGACTGATAAGAAAATTGAGACAATTTATAAATAACTCTCGAATCAGTTGAAAAAAAAAATCACTGGAAAAAAGCTTTTGAAAACAAAGATTTTCACTTTCTTTTTGGAAAAAATTCGATTGTTTTTTTCGGGGAAAAAAAAAAAAGGCGATGGCTAAGATGAGGAATTTTTGGGCCGGCGGGTAGAAGGTATTAACTTAACGAAGGGTGTTGAGTCTGCCGCCATGAGCGCTGGAATCTGCTGCTGCGTACGTCTCTGCTAGGCTGCCACGTCACCAGGTCCCTGTGCCTTCACTCTGCCAATGGTAGACGGCCACGTCATAGATTCTTCCACCAGTTGACAGACAGCCAATGAATGGAAGCACATCATCACAATGTGACAGCCAGGCAGCCAATAAGAGGGGTCCGAGTCATCACAGCGTGATGACAAGGCTGCCAATAAGAAGAAGCCAAGTCATTAGAGAGTCATAGCTAGGCAGCCAATAACAGATAGTTACGTCATCAGAGTGTGATAGCCTCGCAGCCAATGAAAGGAAACTACGTCATCAAAGTGGGATAGCCACGCAGCCAATTAAAACATCAAGTGAGAAATTACCCCAGAATATATATATTAGTCAGAAACAAATGATATTCAAAGTCAAGTCGGATTCATAACCCTTCGATTCTCTATTAATGAGGCTAATTCCTTCTCGTTGTCGGTAATCCTCCTCCATAAACGACCATCGATGGTCACAATTAGACATAAGAGGATTACGGTCTAACATAGAGGTTCCGATCGACTCCCGGAACCCCTCACACGCCACACGAGAAGAGGGGGAAAGAGGCTTACAGGAACCAGTCATTTCAGAAGAGTTTATTTTTCTGTAATTTATTTAAACTTTGTTATATATATAAATATATATATATATATATATATATATATATATAGATAGATAGATAGATAGATAGATAGATAGATATAGATAGAGAGATAGATAGATAGATAGATAGATAGATAGATAGATAGATAGATAGATAGATAAATATATAGATAGACAGATAGATAGATGGATAGATAGACATAGATAGATAGATAGATAGATAGACAGAGTGATAGATAGATAGATAGACAGACAGATAGATAGATAGCATTATCATCGAATTTTGATATCTTGCAGTGCAGTCCATTGTCAATGTCATCAATATACATGAGAAAGAAACCCGGTCTCGAGACTGATCCTTGTGGCACTCCACTTGTTGCGTCTAACCATTCTGAGGCTTGACCATTAATCGCAAATCTTTGTTTACTGCCTGTCCACCAATTTCTTTCCACAAACCCATCAATGCCATATGATTCAATTTTTGCTGATAACCTTTGATGTGGAACCTTATCGAAAGCTTTTAGAAAATCTAGGTAGATAACATCAACTGCTTTACTTTCATCGTACGTGTTGATTATAATATAAAAGAAATCAAGCACATTTTTCAGACATGAAGGATTTCGTCGAAAACGATGCTGATAATCGATTATCAAGTGTTGGTCCTCTAAATGGTTTACAGTTCTATCTCGAATGATTGTTTCCATAAGTTTTCCTTCTACAGACGTTAAGCTAATAGGACGATAATTTCCGGGCTGATTTATTACCTCTTTTAAATATCGGTGTTACACTGGCAAACTACCATTCATCTAGGACTTTCCCGTAGCAAGTGAGTCATTGAAAAGGGCAGTTAACTATCTAATTCTCTGCCGTTTTGTTTATTTTCTTTCTGTTTATTGCTGACAGTACGTCTTCGACTTTTATGCCAGTTTGTTGAAGAGCGTTCCTGTCTCTTATCAGTGAAACTGGATTCGGGACATGGTTTGTATCTTCGATCGTAAATACAGACGCAAAAAAGTCATTTGATATCTTTGCCATGGCTTCGTTGTTTTGAACCAAGACTCCGTTTTCCGTAATTATTGGACATATTGACTGGGTAATGACTCCCTTGCTTCGAGCATAGCTATAAAACTCCTTAGGATTTCTTTTGCTACTTTCAGTAATATAAGCTTCTTACTGACGTTTACTTTGTCGTATAACGCTCTTACTTTCTCTATGCAAATTTACATAACTTTATCACGTTAGATATTGGATTATCTAAGTTTCTTATAAGTTATTTCCTAGACAACAGGCACTTTTTGTTTCACGACCTTGGCAACGTTTTAAAAATTGACCGTCTACTACGAATTGGCAAGTATGTTCCTTCTACTGTTGTGAACGTTTTACTGAAACTTTTCCAAACTACGTTCATGTCATTTTCATTGACAATATTATCGCAGGTTTGCCTGTCAAGAGAAATGAGAATTTCGACGTTCAAAATCGGGTTTTTGTTCACAACTGTAATGTTGACTAACATCACATGAAAACAACCTCAAATGAAATTTGTAGATGATCACTCGTGCCGGACTTATCTCCAACTTCAACATTATCAACTACAGCCTCATTTGCAGATAGAACTAAATCTGATATATTCTCAGCGCGAGCAGATTTCTCGACTATTTTTTTTTTTTTTTTATGTTGAAGGCTCCAGTCACGGACAAAAGTCCACATCAAGGCCGGGCCCCAATTGAAATAT
>JAYMFT010274357.1:0-10580 GCA_038088735.1 Panulirus argus
TAATATACTCCCGTCTTTCCTGCCTTAGCAAGGCAGCATTAGGAACAGATGGTTGAGCTTTACAGGAAAATGCTCGTTTGGCTTCTGTTCATATTTCTATAAAGTTATGACAGAGGTTGGGATGAGTTCCAGCACCGTTCTTGCCCTCTTGGTCGCCTTCTACCACTCGTAGGAAATGCGTGGGTAGTGTTCTGTCACCCCTATCCTCAGGGATAACAGAAGACTTCAAAACTGTGCGAGGGACGTAGAGGATGACATGGACGCTCCAGCAGTTTGTGCCCATGACGGGCAGAGCTGTACGGAGTGAACCACCACTTTACATGTATGGTCAGGTAGTTAGACTGGCTCTGCGCGAGGAGAGCAGGGCCAGGTGACTGGGTTGGGACATGGCCGGCCAAGTGACTGGTCTGGTCCTGTTAAAACGTAGGAACAACGAAATATCCCTGGAACTTCCCGTCGAGCAGACTAATGCTCTCATAAATAAGAACCGATGACGAACTGACAGAAGGGATGGCAGGAGTACAGCCAGACACCTCCAACTGTACATTAATAATGAAAAGAGTGCGGGACGCGGGGGATGACATTAACGCTCTTTAAAGAGGTTCTCACGACTGGTGCAGAGAGGAGTAAAATTTATAATTCCTCGAGCAGGGGTACCAGGGTGGGAGAGCGTATATATTCTGTTCCAAATGCGGATGTGTTATGATGATCGTTACCATCTTTTTTTTAATGTTACATTGGTTTTATCTTCACACACACACACACACACACATGGGGTAACACGAGTGTAAATCTCTCTCCCCGAAGCACACAAATTGTAATCACACACTCACACACACACACATTATATATCGATGATCATAACAGGACCGCTCGCTTCCGGGTCCTGGGCACGACATTCTGCCTCTGGCCAACCCAGTCGTTCATCCTCTCTCCCCCCCCCCCCCCAGAACTGGTCGATAAATGGGTATCTGGCTTAGGCTGGGGTGTGCATATCTGTGTGTTACTCAGTCCGTCTGACTGTATACTGTCTGTGTGATCGTTCTTACGACCATCTTCACTACTATGCTTGAATAATTTCTCTCTCATTTTCTTTTCATTTAAGTTCGTTTATTACACTACTGGTTGCATGACTCCGTATGGATCTTTCGATCGACGTAGAAACATTGTTTTCAAATGTAGGAAGCAAATATTTGAACGAGGAAAACTTTGTGTCAACGACTCGGTAATAACAAGCAATTTGAGATCTATTGCAGAAAAAAAACTGTACTGTTGAAGAAAAACAGTTCCAGCTGTAACATACGTATATGCTAAAGGAAAATAATGGCCAGAATTGTTGTTGTAACATGACAGAAATAATGGAAGCCATGTTGACAGTTACAAGGCCTTGTACTTTGCTTTGCTATACTTGCTGGGCTAGAATAGGGCTTTGTTGGGATAGTTTGGTGCTGTAGCTAAGAACCGTTTAAACTGATTTACAAGCGAACATTACATGTTCTGATACTGATATGGAGTAACATTTGAAAGGGAGAGTACAGGTAGGAGAGCAATGGCCCCTTCCACGACCTCTACAAATTTTAGGTATACTCCTGTGAGTACGCTTTCTTGCATGCCTCTATTGCCAGTGAGAGGGAGGGCTCAAGGAATATCCCGTCCCCTAACATCGGAGCAACCCATTTGGTAGTACGCTGTTGACAACAGCCGCCCAGGGTGGTACTACCGTCCTGACTGAGGAGAGTTAAAGTGGTGCCCGGAACCATCTTACACTCTCCATGTCAAGATTGCTGGTCTTACTTTCTGTCTCATCAAAACGGGACTATTGGGCTAGTCCTGCCATCTTACAGCACCGTACACCTAATCAAACCTCACTTAAACTCTTCACATGCATTCTCTTGCCATTACCTGTCTGCACATTCGTTTTCAAATGTAACCGACAGAGTTCACCAAACTTATGGCCCCTAGTCCCCGGTATCATGGGGTACTAGGAATCTCCGGGTTTGCGCCTGACTCTATTGCCAATGAGAGGGAGGGCTCTGACCTTTCCCTCTCTGATAGACCTGCCTCTTTTTCTATTCACTGTACCAACATTTATGGTCTCTCTAGCAACCGCTATTCTGCCGAACACCATCTGTCCTATTATCTTACTTCTCTCTGAGACCCACTTGTCTAATGATGTCCTCATCAGCCCTATTTTCATATTGAAATATAATCTCCACTCACGATTCCAAGGTGCTTATTCCAACATCATAACACCTGTTTCACGCCTCGAGAACCTTGAGTCCCTACATTTCATCTGGCTTAAGTATTGTCGCCCAACTACGTATTTTTCCTTTTGTTTCGCTTACTGCTCTCCTAATTCTACAAACTTTATATCTTCCTTTAACCATCTAAATTCCTGCCGTGAGTCTGGCATCCTCTCACCTGCAAACCAATCCAGGGAGTTTCAGTGTTCACCATGGGGAATGGTTCAATTCTTTCCATACGGATGGAAGAGAGATTAAAGCCCAAACGATCTCCATTCTCAATGATCTAAAGCAAATTATCTCTCACCAGACCCATATACCCGACCGCTGTTACTAAACTCCTAATGTTCTGGATCTGTTTTTCACCTCTGACCCTTCGCGCTGTAACTACATAATCTCGCCCCAGTTGGTTTATCTGATCCCAGTCTCACAAATATATCTACTTTAACGGCATTTCCCCCGCTAAAAGCCCCTCCTAGACTGGAAGAACGCACAGAAATTCTTTTCTGACTTTCCCTGGGTAAATTACTGTTTCTTTTGTGGTCATGCTTCTGTCTCCGCCAAACGCATAACAGAAGTTATTCTTGCGGGAATAGAAGAATTTATCCCCTCTTCCTCCAAGACGACCTCTTCATCCAATCCATGGTTCAACCCTTCCTGTTCTAAGGCCATTTAGGCAAGGGATCAGGCATATCGGGCTTGGAAAAACGCTCCTTCCTCTGGCTCCCATTCAGCTTTTATCACTACCCGTAATCGCTGCAGGCACGTTATCCGAGAAGCGAAGCGTTCCTTTATTTAAAGAAGTGCGATAACCTCTCCTCCTCATCCACCGATAGGTCTTTCTGGTCTTTAGCTAAGGCCATCTCTAACAACTCTCCTTCACTTTTCTGTCCTAACGGTACTATAGCGGTCTTTCCCGTTGACAAAGCAACTCTCTTTGGTTCCCTTTTCTCCTCTAACTCCACCTTGGATGACCTAACATTCCCTCATCCCCTGATGCTCCTCTTACTAATCCAATGCATCTTCCCGTAATCTCTTTTCGGACTGTCCAAAAAGCGCTTCTTTCTCTGGACAAGGGCAAAGCTTATGGTCCTGATGGCATCCACTCCCAGGTACTAAAGAGTGTGCCTCTGAACTTACACCTGTGCTTGTTCACATGTTCCGTTTATGATTAAAAAACAAAACTTTTTTTTTTGGAAGCATGCGTTAGTACATCCCATCCCAAGAGGAAAGACCTTTCTAACCCCTCCAACTCTTGTCCTGTTGATTTGACATATTCAGTCTTTGAATCCCTCCTCAACTCCCATATCCTCAGGCTCTTGAATCCCACAGTCTTCTCTCCGATCGCCAGTATGGCTTCCGCCAGGTGAGATCCACTGGTGATATTCTTTCCTATCCTACTAATGTGTGGTCATCATTTCTGAAAGATTTTTTGGAAATCCTATGTAGTTGCCCTTGACACATCTAGAGCTTTTGACAAGGTGTGATATAAGGGTCTCATCTCTAAGCCCCCCCTGTTTTGGCTTCCCTCCCTTACTTTACTCCCTCACGTCTAGCTTTGTGACCGATCTATCTCGTGGTTGCTGATGGGTCAGCCTTTACCCCTTTCTCCATCAACAACGGTGTCCCTCAAAGTTCTGTCCTGTCTCCTACACTTTTATTCCTTTTCACCAACGATTTTCTTCCTTTTATAAACAACAAAATGGAATCATACGCTGACGACTTAACACTGCATTCCTCCACATCCTTCGATTCTGCTCCTTTTCTCAATCAATCTGCATCTCGTCAAGACACAACTTCCTCAATAAACTCAGACTTGGGCAGGATATTTCAGTGGGGTAGACGAAATCTGGTTAAGTTCAACACCTCCAAGACCCAGTTTTTATCCATCTCTCTACCGAAACTTAACTTCCTCCTATGACGGTTCTGTAATAACACCTCTTGACACAATGAACATGGTATTGCTGTTACATGCACTCTTTCTTAGAAACCCAACATTACGGAAAGAGCAAAGTTTGCCTCCAAGAAAGTAAGAGTCTTGTGGCTGCAGAGGTAGAAGTGTACTGGGTGTAGAAGTATAGAATTATAGAGGATGGTTTCCTCGGTGACAGATCAAACTGTTCTATTGTTTATTCATGCGAGAAAGAGCAAACGTCTGTCATTAAATGTGTTTATTTTCAACCCACACATAACATATCAAAGTATTTGTACCATGGAGACTGGAGAGGGCGGTGTTTATATGTACTGTAGGAAGACATAACACCTGTCATGAGGTATTCGTATTTTAAGGAGGCAGATGGTCAGTCATGTGGCGGAGTTTGGTGGTGAGTAGGAGGACGAGTTGGTGGTCGGAACAGGACCGGTTGTGAGCAGAGGGATATGGTTGTAGGTCAAGGAGATGAAGTGTTCGACGTGAGTCTGAAGAGCTTTACGCATGGAGGGTATAGAGAAGTGACAATAGGATGCGAAACATACATGATCCCTTTGACACGAGGGTAGGACCCTTGGCCTCAAGGGTCAGGTCAAAGGCCGGGTCATCATACTCAAGGGTCGTACTGTCGAATTAAGAGTCAAATGCGCCATTGAGGATGTTGCAGGAAAGACACATGAGTCGGTAAAGAATTTGCATAATGAGGAAGAATACGGTGGAATGAGGAACGTTGAATACTTCTGGTTAGTACCGTGAAAATGTGGAGGAATACCAAAACAAAATGAAGACATTTGGGAAGAGTATGTACGAAGAAAAAGCCGAGTGAATAGTAACAAAAGTAAAGAGTGCGTGTGAGAGTGGAGACTCTAAGGGCAAGGTACGGCTGAATGGTGAGAGGTTGGAGAGAGGGTCACAGGCTTCAAATACACGAGAGTATATTCAGTGAGGACGGTAGGACTGGGTGGGTGGTGGAGTATCGGAGAGTGAAGTGATGACAAGTGGCTCCAATACTGGGACTCTCATACAGACTACAAAAAAACGCCCTACTCCCCCCACCCTACTTGGGATCTATTTCAACCTTGGGTTTAGCGTAAAAAAGAGAACAAATTATATAATTATGGTTCCTGGTGATATTGCAAGTTAAATCTTAAAATGGATTGGTTTATCGGTAATTCTCCCCCGTTTCGAACATTCCTTACGATATGAAAATGCTGAAATGATTTTCTAAATGACTTAAATAAGGAACATTACGAAGTCCTTCCATTCATTACGCTCGGGAACACTGTTATTACTTGAACATTGATTCTATATTCATCTAAATATTTGGTCACCTCTCTTACTGTAAAACTTAGAATACTGATATGGGATATATCGGAAATCGAATCTACAAAATTTTAATAGTTCTTTTAAAGAAATTATTGGAACTATTAGATCTGTAAAAAGATGAATTACAATTGCGCCAAGACTTCAAGTCTGTACTACCGTGTGTGACACCAGCGGATACCGAAGCCTTAGCCACTCCGTAAGTGCGAGACGCTCAGCTTCTGTCACATGACGAAGATTGTGCCTGGCGTATCAAAACTAATGTTGGCCACCTGCCTCTACTGCTGGCATTATCTACCAGCGATATAGAAGGATATCTCAAACCAGCTGACGTTTTCTCCATTACTGATAATCTACTAGCTTCTGTAAAATGATGGAAAGCTGTAGAGAAAAAAGAAAAAAAAGCTCATAATTCAACGGATATGGTGGCGTCAGGGTTTTGCCCTTCCACGAAGCAAATCACTTCACTGCGAGGAACTGATCTCCGGTAAAATAATTTTTCATTATTTGTATTTGTACACAACAGACTAAGAAACAGATCAGGGAAAAATATTGAAAAGTTTCACCAGTTACTAAGAATGAGGAAAGACGACAGATGAAACAGATTTTTTTTTTTCATATCAAACATCCAACTGGTATTCATAATTGTACCTACAAAGATTGTTATTTTTGTGGTAGCGTTCCAAGAAAATACTGAAATTTCTATATACGCTGATCTCATGTGTACCTTTTCATTACTATAATGTAAATCTAGTTAATTCAGTGTAAACCATATCTACAATACATAGCAACACACAACAACTTGTAACCATTGAATATTAAGCTCATGTCACAACTAAACTTATATATATATATATATATATATATATATGTACACACAAATATAGTGCATGTAAACGAGCACTTCTCATAGAACACATAATGCCCTCCAACAGCAAGGATTCGAACCCGGACCTTTTGCGTGGTAGCTAGGATCGCTAACCGCTCGGCTATGATCACCCCTGTAGGGAAATCACTATTCGATTACTAGTACTCTAATACCCATCGTCTCACATCCATAAGCAACGGAGTCAAATCCCATCAGGCTCACATTACGGGCAGTTAGCAATCTTACAGAACTTACTGTCACACGTGGAGGCATACGGACACAAATATAGTGCATATGAACGCGCACTTTTCATGGAACACATAATGCCCTCCAACAGCAAGGATTCGAACATGAACCTGGTGGGCTTTGACCGGTCTAGAGCCTGTTGCTCATGGATGTATGACGAAAGGTACTCGATTCCTAGCAATCGAACAGTCATTTCCCTACAGGTGCGACCAGAGCCGAGCGGTTAGTGATCTCAGCTACCACACAAAAGGTCCGGGTTCGAATCCTTGCTGTTGGAGGGCATTATGTGATATATATATATATATATATATGAATTATTCATAACGATACATATATGGTGTAGGAAGAAAGCTGCTAAAAGCAGTGTAGAGTTCCTATTAAGAAGAGAGAAGGGTGAGTGGTTACAGATGAAGGTGGGTCTGTGGTAGGGATGTGTCATCACTGATGCTTAATTTGTTTATGGATGGGGTTGTGAGGGAGTTGAATGAGAGGGTTTTGGAGAGAGGAGCAGGTCTGCAGTCTGTCAGGGGTTGGGGGCTTGTTTTCTTGATGATATGCTGCTGGTGGTAGATTTGAATAAGAAACTGCAGAAGGGTGATTTCTTTTTTAAACTAAGACTGCACGGGTAACTGAATGGCCTAATCAAGGCCATCTCATTAACATGACAGCTAAAGACTGAGTGTGAGCGAATGTGGCCGTTCCGTCTGTCTCCTGGCGCTACCTCGCCGGCGCAGGGGGTAGCGATGCTATTTCCTGTGGGGCGGGGTGGCATCAGAAACAGATGGGGGCGAGCAAGGGTGAATATGTACATGTGTATATGCATATATGCATGTGTATGTATATGTATGCATATATGCATATATTGGTATGTATATATATGTACTGTGCATATATGTGCATGTATGTATATATGTGTGTATGTGGGGATATGGGTCTTTCTTCGTCTGTTTCCTGGCGCTACCTCGCTGACGCGGCAAACAGTGATCAAGTATAATAAAAATATATATATATATATATATATATATATATATATATATATATATATCATACCATTATCCTCCAGCACAGACTAACAATATGCTTCAGTTTCTTCCATCACTATCTTAAAAATATTTACTTATGGCATACTGTACTATCCTCTTGACATGTACTTATACACTCTTCACACCAGTAAAAAAAGCCGACTATACTAATACCTATCATCTTTATGATTTCCAAGTACATACAGAAATGATATTCATACACACCTCTCAAGGCCTTGTCTAATAATAAATAATAAAATGACAAAATATGCCACATACACATAACCTAATTAACACAAATAATATTATAACTTAACCTAGTGTGTTATTCATTTAGAGAGGCACTAAGACACTCTTTTGGTGGGAGAAAATCCTGAAGGAATACACTTCAATTTATGTCTGAGTACAGAACCTGCACATGTGTTACTATCTGATCTTTATTATAATCATGCTTAGATGAGTTAGGCATGATGACCTGTATTAGATAAAAAAAATTGACAGGTTGACCTTCGAACTTCTATAAACATTCATTACAATATGAAGAACTGCAGTTTCTAAAGACTGATAGCTATGATACATCTGATTCACTGTTTCAAAGTTTTTTAACAGTTTTACCCCTTCCAAGATATTCATATGAGAAAAAATACATGGCTGAATACAATTCCACATGTAATAACATTTGTTTATAATGAAGATTGTTGACAAAATTATCTCTCTACTGTAAGGACAAGACATTATAACAAATGTTCTTCCTATGTTAGATACATCAAGGGAGAAACACAAAAAGATGATGTTAAACTATGTCATGCATGTTCTAAGTACAAAAAGTTAAAAAATATCAAGAGAATACTTGTTTTTTGCAGATACTTAACAAGACTAAAAATGCAAATCAGAGTACTTAGAACAATCACTGGTTACCCAGTAACCACAAATACTTAACACCTTCACAAAGAAACAAAGATCCTTCCAGCAGAGTCCCATCTCAACATGCTCAGTACTCAATTCTATGAAACAGCACTACACCCCCTACATTCATACCATTCTTTTATAAAACCAACAGCCCCAAGTATAAATATAAAGCTTAACCATGCCTCACATTTCAGTAACCTCTACTACACATCGGCATAAAAACAAGTACTAAACAACCAACCTCCCAAATCAATCACAAATTCCTACCCACCAGACATACATCCACCAGAAACCACACTCTCCAGACAAACACAAGTTGCACTCCCCTGCTCATGCTCTGGACTTCATCATTCATGATGACAACATTACAAACACTGTTTCAACATATCCTACGACCCCTCATGCCCACGAAACAACTATCATAAAAAAGACACTGTGCACTCACTACTTAATGACTCACCACTCTCTATATATTGATACACACAGATCATATACTTTATGACCTGTGGTCTTGACCAGTGGTCAAGGCTAGCTTCCTGAGTGGAGCAAGAGGTTAAAAAGGATCAAAGGGACTTCTTGAGCAGGAAGGATATATATCTGACCAGTGCAGCCCCCTTCCTCATGGATGTGAGATGAAGGGTATTCAATTATTTGTAATCGAAGTAATTTCACTATTTGGGGTGATCATAGCCTAGCCGTTACCATTCCCATTTACCACACAAAACGTCTTAGATTCAAATCCAGGCTGTTGGAGAGTATTATGTTCTATGAAAGTGTGCTTTCACAAACACTATATTTGTGTTCATATACCTCTGAGTTTGTACTGTAAGGTTCTGTAAAATGCTAGCTGCTGGAAATGTGAGCCCCATGGGATTTGACCAGTGTAAACCCTGTTGCTCATGGATGTGAGACGAAAGGTATTTGATTATACTTGTAATCAAAGCTATTTCCCTATTATGGGCAATCATAGCCTCGCCGATGACGGCATTCCCGTTTACCACAGAGAAGGTCCTGGGTTCAAATCCTGGCTGTTGGGGGGTATCATGTGTTCTATGAAAGTGCGTGTTCATATGCACTATATTTGTGTTCATATACCTCTGCATTTGTACAGTAAGGTTATGTAAAATGCTAACTGCTGGTAATGTGAGCCTGATGGGATTTGACCAGTGTAGACCCCATTGCTCAAGGATGTGAGACAAGGGGTATTTGATTACTTGTAATCGAAGTCATTTCCCTGTAAGGGGTGACCATAGCCTAACCATTAGTGTTCCCATCTAGTACGCAAAAGATCCTGGGTTCGAATCCTAGCTGTTGGAGGAAATTATGTGTTCTATGAAAATGCTTGCTCATATGCACTATATTTGTGTACCTAGTTATC
Source organism: Panulirus argus (assembly GCA_038088735.1). Lineage (NCBI taxonomy): Eukaryota > Metazoa > Arthropoda > Malacostraca > Decapoda > Palinuridae > Panulirus > Panulirus argus. The sequence continues at coordinate 9,920 of JAYMFT010274357.1, forward strand.
TATATATATTTACTATTCATTTTATTATACTTGATTGCTGTTTCCCGCATTAGCGAGGTAGCATCAGAAAACAGACGAAGATCCATCCACTCACATACAGACATAAATGCATACATGCACATATATGCACAATACATACATATACATACCAATATATACATATATCCATACAAATACATACACATATATATACACATGTACATATCAATACTTGCTTGCCTCCATCCATTCCACCCTGCCCTACGGGAAATAGCATCACCACCTCCTGCATCTGCGAGGTAGTACCAGAAAACAGAAGAAAAAGGCCATATTCGCTAACATTCCGTCTCTGGCTGTCATGTGTAATAAAATATTTAGGGACAATATGTAGTGTGAGATGGTTTGATTAAGTAAGTAATTTAAGGGTAAGAGAAATGTATAGTAATAAAATGAGTGTGGTTGAGAGAGCAGAAGAGGGTGTGTTAATATGGTTTGGACATATGGAACGAATGAGTGAGGAAAGGTTGACAAAGAAGATATATGTTTCAGAGTTGCAGGGAACAAGGAGAAGTGGGAGACCAAATTGGAGGTGGAAGGATGGAGTTAAAGGGATTTTGAGCAGTCAGGGCCTGAACATGCAGGAGGGTGAAAGGTGTGCCCGGAATAGAGTGAAATGGAACGA
>JAYMFT010274368.1:0-10580 GCA_038088735.1 Panulirus argus
AAATAGCACCGCCACCCCCCGCGCCGGTGAGGTAGCGCCAGGAGACAGATGAAATAGCCACATTCGCTCACACTCAGCCTCTCTCTCTATATATATTTAAATATATATATATAGATATATATATATATACACACAGTATATACACACCCTTGAACTTGTCTCTTCTACCATTGGTAAATTTAATTTATGCTTTTGTACATAAAACACATTGTATATTTTATTGTTTTTTGATGAATAGTGGGACAGAAAACATTTTTCGGTGGCCTTTAGATCTCCATATATAAACACGCACGCTCCCAGACACACACACACACACACACACACACAAATTCCAGTTCACACACGATTGTGATACTCCCCTCCCGTATTGCACAAACACACACACACACACACACGTTATCATAACCTCCCTCCCCACCAGCCAAATAATGTGTGTGTGTGTGTGTGTTACCAAAGTCGTTCTCTATCAGCACAGAGCTGAGCCAGGCACAAAATTTTTTTCTATATATTTTTTCTATGCGCAAGGCACATGGGGAGGAGGAGGAGGACGAGACAGTACGAAGAAGGACCCCCCCTCCCCCCTCGTCTGTAACGTCGAGATTCTGCCGAAAGTCAGGGGCTAGAGAGAGAGAGAGAGAGAGGGGGGGGGGGGGAAGAGAGAAAGAGAGAGAGGGCGGGTGTAAGATGTAAAGCATTCTTTGTGGAGTTTTATCTATCTCGCAGGGAAAGTTAGGAGACATAGCACTGCTGTAATATTTAACAGCCGCGCGGGTGGAATAGCGATGAGGCCAGCAAGCAATGGGTGCAGAGGGAGGGAGACAGGGAGGGACCCCGCCAGCAGGAGGAGGAGGAGGAGGAGGAGGAGGTGGGTGGAGGAGGAGGAGGAGGAGGAGGAGGCCTTTCACAACGACGGTACGGTCCTTGACCACGACAGTACGACCTTTGACTACGACGGTACTGCCTTTGACCACGACTGTGGGAGCCTTGACTGCGACGGTACGACCCTAGACCACGACGTCTGTAGCCTTTGACCCAAAGCCCTTAAGTCGTACCATCGCACTCAAGGGGGGTTTAGCCCTCGATTTTATCGCTGGTACCGTCTTGCTGTACTACAAAGAACCTCAATTGTTGTACGTAAGTTATACCTTACAGTGGCAGCGGGTGATTACAGTCGTCAGGGAAATGTATTTCCTCCCAGAAAATACAGTTTTACAAATCTCCTGGGTTGTGTTTGCTTGTCTCCTGGGCTGTGGGTTGCGTGTCTCCAAGGCTGTGGTGTGCGCGTCTACTGGGCTATGGTTGCATGTCCTGGGCTTGTCTTCTGGGTTGTGTGATGCGAGTCTCCTGGACTGTGCTTGCGTGTCTCCTGGGCTGTGGGTCGCGCGCGTGTGGGGCCCGGCTTGGGATGGTGGTAGTCCCCGCGCTGCCGCGGCCAGAAAGATGGACGCATCCAAATTGCCAAACATTCGTTCCGTGTTTGTAGGAATTGGCAAATGATTACCGCCGGATTGGCTCCACTACCAGCGTCCAATTTACTACAACTAAAATAATGAGATTACGCGCGGTTTTTTTTCCCCCCTCCGTCCACAAAAAACGGATTCATTTTTGTTTTCTTTTAGACTGAATAACGATTTGATTCACGAAAACTTCTTTTATTTTATTTTTTTTTGCCTCTCCTTCACCAGCAGCAGCAGCGCCGTCACGCGACTCAAGGATCATGAATACAATTATGGATATCCGGTGACCCTCATTTGCATACCGGGGTCTGGAGGCGGCAGCAAAGGAGCGATTCCGGTTCGGTTTGTCGTGTAACGTAAACACACCTCGAGAATGGCAGGAAGGTCGGTGCGCAAACAGCGCCGAGAATGGTGCCGATAGTCCCGTCGCCAGATGTGAACCTGTCCTCGCCCCTAGCTGGAGTGAGGCGTAGAAAAATAATTGGTTTTCTGATATGTCGCACGCTCGATCCTCAGGAAGAGCAGGGTCATTTATCAACAGAATTATTTCTACTGACGTTAATTAAAACAGCAGAGAAACTTTGCTATTATTCTAACTGAAGAAGAACAAAAAAAAAAAGAAAATTAGCCTGAGCGGTACACGAATAATCTTAGGAAGATGGGGAAATAAGAAAAGATTGTACGGTCAAGTTTTTTTCAATAACTCGTTAAAGGTCGATAAGTCAGAAAGATCAACAAGCCAGATCAGTTAATGTCAGTAGGTCAGAGAGGATCATGAAATGACGAAAGAGATGTAGTTTAATTTCCTTTTATTAGACAGAGAACTTTTTTTTTTTTATATATATATATATATACGTTTATCGTTCTATATCTCATTCGGTGTATCGTTTTACTGACAATATCGGTGACAGAAGACTTCGGGCTCTGTGCTCCACCCGCTCCTGACGGAGCACTTAGTACCAGACACCTTTAGGAATGCAAAACTGAGTCGTATTTAGATGTACAACAACCCACTCGTACGTTGATGCGTACACACAAACACGGGAGTTTAACCACAGACACATGCAGAAGTCTACAGGCAGGCATTTGTACTGTAGCGGTAAATAATACATACATACATATATATATATACATAGTCACACATGCTGACATTGAGATATGTATGCAAATTCAGACGCTTGAGAGCTAAAGCAGTCACATCATGTAAGCGTTAGTATACGAATCAGTTACGCGAACGCGTTTCTCATGGACCTTAGAGACATACTGATCATCCTCATACACACACACACACACACAGATGTTGTTGCATACGTATAGCTCTCCGGCTAGAGATACACGAGACACGCTCCTCATGCATGAAATGCGGCGATGGCTTCTTCTGCCAGGAGGGAGGCGCGCCCCCTCTGCGGCCCGCCATGCGAGGTTAAACACCGATATTTAAGTCTGGCGTGGCTCGCTGGGGGAGGGACCAGATCGACCCGGCCCGGCCCGTCCCGGCCCTTGGGGAAATATTGCCGAAGAGCTGGCTGCCTTCCTCACCTCACCGATAAGATCGAACGTGCGTCCTCAATACCCCGACGCGCGAAAACAAAAAGCACTTCATTTTAACGAATTGCAGACGACACCACCACCACCACCACCTCTCTCCCTCTCTTTTAAAGAGTTGCAAGCTATGCAAAGAGCGAACGCGAATTTAGAATACGATGGATATATATATATATATATATTTTTTCAGGTAGGGAGTCTTTATTTTTAGCCTCGAATGCCTCCTATGGTTAGTGTGGGTCGGATGTGACAGAGGCATCATATAGTGTGAGGGATACGAACTGATGTTGTTGAAAGACTATATACTCTAACTTTGTCATGAACTCGCAGGTAAGGGAATAACGCCGTCTTGTTGTTGAAGGGAAGCAGGATTTGGGGTTCATGCTTGTCCCATGGGTGTCAGGAGTGGGGTTCGGCCTGTGCTTTGTTGTTTGTCATTATGGACGTGTTTCTCCTTCGTGTGGCGTATGGCTTCGGCCCCTAAAGACCTGGTCTCCCCGCACTGTTTCAGACTTCATCATCATGGCTCAGAGGCGTATACACTGATGGCCCCCAAAATAACACACAGACACACACAGACACTGACACACACTGACTCAAGCACAGACACAGACTTAGATGCACACACACACACACACACACACACACACACACACACATACACTCACAGACAGACAGACAGACAGAAAGACTTACAGAGAGACAGACAGACAGACAGACACACACACACACACACACACACACACATTGGGGACAAACAGGCCAGCACAGACAGTGAGTCAGGCATGTTTAATACATTCATGTTTTCAACTATATAATAGTATTAAATATAAATTAATCAGGCAGGTACCATTAAGATTACTGAATTGTTCATGAAAAGTAATATTATTCATATCCATTTACTCAAAGCCAGCGCATAAATTATTCCATCAACAACTAATTAACTTCAACGATTTAAAGTTTACTAGTTTGAGGGAGGGCTTCCCCCTGGCAGAGGAAGAGGGAGTGGATGTCCGGGATAGGAGTCCTAGGGAGATGGAGTCTAGGGAGGGTAGAATCCCTGGAGGATTGAGTCCTGAAGGATGGAACCGTGGAGGATAGAATCCTAGGAGGATGGAATCCAGGAAGGTTGGAATCCTAGGAGGATGAAGACCTTGGGGATAGAGTCCTGGGTGTATATAATCCTTGAAGGATGGAATCCTAGGAGGATGAGGTCCTGGGGGATGGAGTCCTAGGAGGATTAAATCTTAAAGGATGGAATCCTAGGAGGATGGAGTCCTGAAGGATGGAGTCCTAATAGGATGGAATCCTAGGAGGATGAAGTCCTAGGGGATGTAATCCTTTGGGGATGAAGTCGTGGAGGATGGAGTTTCAGGGAGGATGGAGTCCTTTGCAGGGTGACTTGGACGATGGAATCCTAGCAGCGTGCGGAAGATGGAGTCACAGAGGGATGGAGAGTTGGGAGGATGGAGTCTTAGGAGATTTGGAGCTGAGGATGATGGAGTCCTAGAAAGATAGGGTTATGATGGAGGGTCTAGTTCGCTTTAAGGGGATGGTGGTTCACTGTGATGTTGATTATGGTGGTGATGATAGTGATGGCAATTATAGTGATGATGATTGTGATGATAATTTTGATAATGATGGAACTTGCGATGATAATTATGATGATAATTCTGATAATGATGAAACTTGTGATGATAATTTTGGTGGTGATGATTATGATGATAATTCTGATCCTGAAATTTGCTATGATAATTATGGTGATGACGATTATGATGATGATTCTGACTAATATAAAACTTGCGATGATTATTATAGTGATGGTTGATATTACGGAAGACCTTAGATTATTATATGAATAATCAAAGGCGTTGAAAGTTGTCACGATCCTTGGCTGGCTGTTTTAGACATTTTTTTTTTCTAATTATCTTTTTTGAGAAAATATAAATCATGTCATGTTGCAAGAGCGACTCGTTAAACCGAACAGGATATCCCAAGAAGCTTTATTCAAAATCCAGTCTTTCAACCGGTATTAAAATACCTATCGTGCCTTCCTCATGAATGATCAAACGTATCTTTATCGTACATGATCATACGTATTTCACTCATACATGATCATACGTATTTCATTTATACATGATGAAAGAAAAAATTATCATCGTCTCTGGGGAAAAGAAAGAAACCAGAGAGAGAGAGAGAGAGAGAGAGAGAGAGAGAGAGCAATATCCGACACACACAGAGAACAAGGAAATATAACCTTAGTTCATTGTACTTGCGGGACACACACACACACTCACACCCTTGCGCCATGCTAGAGCTAATTTTTTTACCTGTTGTGTGTGTGTGTGTGTGTTAAGTGCCAGCGGCGGCGGCAGCAGCAGCCACCTCCTCCTCCTCCTCCGTGCAGCGAGGGCACACGCCACGCTCGACCGGGAGAGTTTGATACGTAATGTGTAAAATGTGGGATGAGGAGGACGTTCTTTCCTCAGGGCTGCTACCACTGGCCGGCCGGCCACCTCACCTCACCTCACCTCACCTCACCTCACTCGACACCCCTGCGTATAGCCTAGCCTCGCTCGCTGGCTACACTGTCCCCTGGTTCTTGGTAATTGCCTCAGCTGCCAGTAATATACTGTAGTTCGGAGTGTATGTATATATATATATATATATATATATATATATATATATATATGACTAAACAGGTCTTAGCATTTTCCTGGCCGGTTGGACCCTCTCTGAATGGCATATTCACTTTGTCAGTTCTCTCAAACGTCTGAGAATTCTCTCATATCATCCCCAAACACTGACATGAAGTTCATGTCAAAGACGATGACGAATCCGCCTGCAGACGGTTGCTTTTAGCATATGTTCCCGTGGTGGTTGATGGCAGTAGGTCTCCGTTTTCTATTTGACGGTGAGGGGCCCAGTGATGGCTTTACTCCCGCCGCTGTTTCTTTGTTGCTGGAGTCCCAACATCGTCACAGCCAAGCTGAATTTACAACACCGTTTCACGGCTGCAGTTTTGGGAAGATCAACCTTACCCTTATTTTTTTTACGTATGTAAATGTCTTATTTACATCCCTCTCGATATGGTATCACTTCCCTTACCCCGTTCCTTCATTATAGCTTCTCTTTTTATCTTCATCTCTTATCATTTCATCTTTACCTCGCCTGTCCCATCATGATCATGATCATCGTCACACGTGTTCCCTTTCACAATCGCTCGGTAATGTCTGCCAGTCTTTTGTTTCTCCGGACACTGAACTAAAACAACTCGGCTTCAGCCGCCCCACTTATTTTCATTCTATCTATTTTTTCCTTCCTCTCGCTGGGTAGTTGTTTAAACTCGTTTCTTTCCCGCCTGACTGATGTTAGGAGGCAGTAAGAGCTGAGCTGTGTTTAGAGAAGCGGGCACGTGGAGTCTAGCTAGTGCTGGCAAGAACTTCAGGAAAGCTTCTCTGCCTGCCGTACGTATGCACCAGTGGCTATCCGGAACTCGTCACCCGGCCACAAGATGGGGTTTCGACGGGCGAGGCTGACGAGCGGGGAAAATCAAGAGAGATGATCACGTATCAGTGAAGTGGGTTATTATGTTTACTGGGTCTCAGGAGCACTTTTTTTTATCTGTTCATACTCTTTCTGACCTTTCTAATAACATTTCGGTCCTTGAGCACGAAAATACGACCCCCTTAATTACGACAATACGATGCGACTCTTGACATGACATCTTTGAAGCTTGACCCGGCGTGTTATAAACCTAGCACCGTCACGGCCTCCTTCAGGTACTCTCCACAAAGACCACCTGATTCCCACAGGAGATCATCGGATCCTACCACAAGGCCAAATGTCTGTTTTTGACGCTACCTATCTAAGGCGAGTGATGGCGAACAGGTATGAAAGTCAGAAAAGAAATAGTTTACAATATTAAGAGACGAGGCGACAAGTGTGTAAGACCCTCTCCTCACAGACACAGACACACACACACACCGGGGCGGGTGTGCCTGGGGGCCGCAAAAAACAAGACAACTGGCTTAGAGAATATTTTCTTCCTCGCAATTAGAGATAATTGAAAGGGACTTGGTTGGTGAGAGTCAGAGAAAAATGGCAGAGGAAATGAGTTGGAGGAGAACGAAAAAAAGAAAGGAACTTAAAAATTAAGGCGAGCTAATCCCTAGTGTGTTACTATGGAGACAGAGGCTGTCCACACAACACCCTCTGCTTGCCTCGTCAGACGCGCCCCTTCTGCCAAGCACTGGCCCTCTCCAGACCGACCACTCGTAGTCTGAATTTGTCTCTCTTTTTTTCTCTTTCTCTTACTCACTCTTTCTCAGGACGTGTACATATATGTCCAATGCAAGGGAAGAGAAAGGACACTATTTTCTTTCTTCTGGATTTTGTAAGAAAAAGGCTCTTCCTGAAAGGAAACTATGGAGTGTTACTGAGAAAGTGGCGAGACCGAACACGAGATTAGAGGGAAACTAGGAAAGTGGATGACTGATTACTTGAGCAACAGAAAAAGACCGAGAACAGTGGCAAACGGATCCATATCAGAGGGAGATGTGCTTTCGGGAGTTCCACATGGAACGGTGTTAGCTTCAAGTCCTCATTGTGATCACGTTGTCAAATTTAGGTAAGGAGAATACAGTGAGGTGGTCTGCAGTCAAAGAATAGGAGTCAAAGAAGCCCAAAGAAAATTTGACAAAGGGACTAGGACGCTAGACTCATTTGGACGGAGGAGAACCAATTGGAATTCAGTGAGGGGAAATTTATAAAGCAAATGAGTCGTGGAATAATTATCAGTATAGCGCCTTCCTCCTGTGCGGCCGACGGGTTTAGAAATTAGAGAGCTAAGTACACCCGAAAGGCTAACTAACGAGAAATTGTAAATGAAAAACTTGAATGAAAGGAACACAACGATAAACACTGGTCTCAAGTCAAATAATGAGCGGTATGATAATGAGAACTTTTCGTAAAAATAAAAGAGCCAGAAAAGGAATGACGATGATTTTCAGCGTAATTTATTTACAAGCGAGAGCGAATACTGCTGTGTGTGTTTTGTGTGTGGTCACCAGCGAAGCAGGTGGAAATAACGTCGACTTAAAACGAAGCACAGAAACGCTTCACTTGGAAAAATTGACAGTTTGGAGATTATTGTGCACTACAGTGAGCGGTGGAAGGAACCTAAACGATGCGAACTAGAACGAAAGAAGAACAAAGACACAGATACACCTGATGGATCATATATGCACAGTGGAGAATAAAAGGCGAAAAAAGAACATTTTAAACTTGAAAAGCAACTCGACGAGGAAAAAAAAAGCACACACACACACACACACGCACACACACACAGGCGTCATCACCACGACGACGGAAGCGCGCGAGAGATTAGGCTCGCGGGTGAGGGCGATGCCGGACGAAGCCTAGCATCGAGAATTGTGGCCGTCCAGAGAAACAGCATGATTTAACGAGTGCGATGTATATATGCGGTGAGCGCTACGCACCAGCCCTGCCTTTTCCGACAGTATATTGTCATAGGTAGGTAGGTAGGTAGGTAGGCGACGACCTGGGCTAAAGTAGCGCAACTCGACAGCCTCTGAAGTAAGTCCTGGCTCACCGCGCAGCCGTCGCTAACCTTTCCGTTACCCAGGCGGGGTTAGTGACGGCTGCGTAGTGAATCAGCTCATCAGTGGCTGTCAAGTTGTGCTCCATTGCCCCTATGTGCGCAGGTTGTCCCCTTCCGCCCTGTTTTCCCAATGTCATCTGCCACTCTTGGCTCCTTCGAATCCACTAAAATTCTCTCCCTTCGGCGCCTCGTCGCTGCCCAAGTTCGTGTTCTCCGGTTGTTTTGATCGCCAGCCATCCGATGCACTCCGCCCCAGACTTTCTTTAAATATTCTAGTATTTGTCTTCGCCGCTTGATGACATCTGACGATATACGTGATATATCTATTTATCTCAAACTCCTTTCCACTTATATATATATATATATATCTCCCGTAAATGAATATAACATTTATATACTTACGTAAGCCAACTTATATGCGAATAATTAGGATACAGTTTGATTTCCCTAACTCTTGTTCACAAGTTTGATAGCCCTGGGGATATAGAGGCATTGGTCGATGTCCTCTCTCTAGGGGACAACAGCAGAATATGTTTCCTCCGCCTCTCTCTCTCTCTCTCTCTCTCTCGCCCCCCCCCCCCCCCCAATACTTCCCATCGATACACACGTAACACTGACGAGAGATTTGCGCTGCGCCTTAGCGAGGAGCACATCTGCCTGGATATCGTGGGACATTGACGGGAATGCAGAGCTTCGTACCTTGACTTCAACATAGCGCACCTTGACCGCAGGCTCTCGCAACACAACATTGTTGACCCAGAAGCCCAACACAGGGCGATGACTTAACTGACTGCTCATCTCGCTCTTGTTTTCTGAAAATCCCACAGACTCGTGGTCCCTCAAGTTCTCGATTCACATGCACTTTGTTTCCCGATACACAGTAGTGCTTGGACCTCTCCCTGATTAACAGGTTCATTCACTGACTCACATAGGCCAACTCTCTGATCCACAGGCCCACTCATTGATTCACGGGCCCACTCACGGACTCACAGGCCCATTCACTGATTCATAGGCCCACTCACTGATTCCTCTCGTTCCGGATTCTCTCCTAGCCGTAGAGAACTGTTATGTGTTATGTCGTCATGGCCTCTAGGGTTCTGTACGGGAAAGACATGATAGGGTAGAGAGTTCCCATAGCTTCGAGGTGTAAGGAAAGAAACAGTTATCAAAACGGCCCACCCGTGAGATTAAATTTACACTTCATTTTTCATTCAATTTATCCCTACGCCCTTTTATTTACCAGGGTGTAAATTACGCTTCAGAGAGCTGTATCACAGAGGAATACGTCAAATTCCACGATGTAGGTTACAAAACACAGGGCTGCGTGTGTGTGTGTGTGTGTGTGTGTGTGTGTGTGTGTGTGGTGGGGGTAGGGGGCATATAAACCTGGAGGAGTACTGACCGAGCGACCCGTCGTCCTTACAACAATAAAAGTCGAGTATGTAAGTTGAGGATGATCCTCTACTCTCCGGGAAAACGTCATAATTTTCTTTCCCAAGTTGTCGGTTCTGCTTAATTGGAAGCGACGACGGGAATGATTAAAGCGAGTAAAGACGAGGGAGAGAGAGAGAGAGAGAGAGAGAGAGAGAGAGAGAGAGTGAGTTGTTTTTTTTACTGTCATGTTAACTGGTGTTAATTAAAGGTGCTCCTCACAGATCTCCTAACTATACACATATGTATGTGTATGGTAACGCCCTCCCCTCACTTTTCACTTTTCAGTAAGTGTCATTTAAGTATCGTTATAACATCACACGACTACTCTGGTCCTACACACGAGTTTTTTCCCTTGTGTTGTCTCCACTCGCTCTCAAGCCTGTCTGTTAAAGTTGAGGCCTCCGGATGCCACACAGCTCTCTGTGTCTGTCTGTTGGTATTGGCTTTGTCTAAGGCAAAAATTCGTCGTGCATGCTGGTAGGTTGAAGTTATATATATATATATATATATATATATATATA
>JAYMFT010274379.1:0-10580 GCA_038088735.1 Panulirus argus
AGAGAGAGAGAGAGAGGGAGAGAGAGAGAGAGAGAGAGAGAGAGAGAGAGAGAGAGAGAGAGAGAGAGGGGTTTCCCGCCGGAACAGGATAAAGCTATCACGCTGGGACGAAGAGAGAATACTTAAACACGTCAATTTCCATCCCGCCCCAGCACACACACACACACACTGTGTGCGTGTGTGTGCGTGTGTGTGTGTGTATGTTGCCTCCCCCCCTCCCTCTCGTGCGCCTCTCACCAGTCATCAAACATTCATCAACGATCAGAAAGAATAAGAAAAAGGCCTTTCATAACAACGCCAGGGAGTCATCTCGGACAAATGTGATGACTGACATCCTTTGGGAATGAAACCTACGAATATCTTTTTTTTAAAGAAGTGAGGCCGTTCCAGCTAATGACAGACTCTCATTTGCATATAAAAGAGGTGTTTCGTGGGTGTCAGGCCAGCGTCTCACACACACACACACACACACACACACACGGTCAGACGGGAGCGTTTTTTATTCTTTTTTTCTCTTTCTTTCTTTCTCTCTCTCTCTTCCTTCTTCTTCTTCCTCGTAGAGACAGAAACAGATCAACAGACGAGGATCAAGGGAGACCAAAAAATTGGAATAGTGCACATTTCACTGGGAATGAAAAGGAGGTATCTTTATTCTTTAAAAAAAAATAGTTTTACTTTTTGAAAGATCCACTGTGGCAAAAATCGGTCGCTATGGAGGAGGGAAAAAGTTTATTAAAAAGAAATAAAGTCCTAATCCTTGAAGTGTGGAAGCTTGCCAATAGTCGTCTCCAGAGACACACTCTCTGTCTGTCTGTCTGTCTGTCTGTCTCTCTCTCTCTCGTTAGGGCGGTTCGCATGATCCAGCCGACCATCCTCCCCGCGTTCTGAATACTGGCTGGCTGGTCATACGAGCCTGAGAGAACACACACTCACACACACACACCTATCCTTCAGGGACAACACGGGAGAGAACTTCCTCCTGAAGTGTGATGGGTTAAGATACAACTCCTGCGGCAGGTGGTAACCTCCTGACGGAGAGAGAGAGGGGGGGACGGTAGAGAGAGGGGCGGCCTGCCTTGTGGCGTTGCTAACGGCACAGTGTGAGGGGGGGGGGGGGGGGGGGGGGGGGGGGGGGGGGGGGGGGGGAGACGCACACGTCTTGACGACCTTGTAAATCCAATTACGTAAAGGCAACTTGTGGGGGGGGTGGGGTGGGGGGTTCCAGAGTTCCTCGAGGAGCTCCGTGACGGAGGCGGAGGCGGAGGCGACGGCGCGCGCGCGCTCCTCCTCCTCCTGGAAAGGGGTCTGGCTCGCTTAACGCGTCTTGGCTCCCGGGATACGTGCCCCTCCTCCTCCTCGTACCCCACCGTCCTCCAAGCCTCTCGTCAAATGCTTCTCGCGTAACGACGATGCCCCCTGAGGTCATCGTAGTCGTCGTCGTCGTAGTCGTTCTTCCCTCTTGAATAGCGAGCGAGTCCAGGACTATGAATCTGTCGTTCTTATCGTCTCCCATGATACATACATACATATATATGCATACTGTGGTCTCCATGTACCTCAAGGTCTCTATGTACACACACACACGTAGGAGTTCGGAGAGAGCATTCCTATCCGCTCCATGAAGGGACAGACCAAATTCATTCTTCAGGAGGCTTCCATCAATCTGATGCAAATATTACAGAATTCAGACAACGCTACAGACACTCAGTAAACCGTGACAATACCACGTAACTTTTGACCAGCTTTGCGCACACTTCCAGGAACGAAGACAAATTGGGGTACTCACAGTTCAATGGCCTTGTTCCAGTTGATGACGTAGCCAGAGAGTTGGAACACCTCGATGTTGACGATGTGGATGTTCCCGCGTTCCGTGCCCACGTACAGCCACTTGCTTTGGAAGGGCAGGTGCACGCACGTGATCCTGCAAGCATTTGACAGTCCAGTCACAGCTCTCGCAAGCATGGGAATACACCAATTAGGTTGAAGGGCCTGGAAGAAGAAGCGGGTCTCCGCGCACATGGCTGGATTGTTACAAGTCTGGAACTACAGGACACGGGAGTTCAGAACACTGAATTACATTAGAAGAGTCCAAGAGACACATGGCCTGGAATCAAGTCTGGAAGCAGGTGGTCTAGACGTACCAAGTTGGGGTTAATGGTCTGCTGACACAAGGTCTGGCTGGAATCACGAGGGCAAGTTAAAGATCAAGGAACATAAAGACGGGTTTGAGGTCTGGAACCAGAAATCTTATGACAGATCTGAAGGATATAACCCGAAAGCTAATGTCTTTGTGTAGAAAGATACACACACACCCAAGGTCTGGAAGGAGACTGTGTGGAAGTGCAGGCTCACCAGCACCAAGTCCGAGAGCCTAAGGGTGTAATAGTTCCAGGAACTCAAAGTCACAATAACTATCATTTCTGACTCTATTCCCATTTCATAGGGGTGGACGAAATGTATATACAGCCGGGCAGGCAAGCAGCACCTTCTATCGGAATTAATTCTGCACAACTGGGGTTCCAGACCTGAATCCCGGAAGCTGGTATACAGGGTAGAGGGGACGTCCTTTCTCTCTCTCTCTCCCCTGGGTCAGGCTAGCTATCTTGTATACACAAATCTGGCTAAAGTATGGACGCAGGAGAGTCGGGTCGATTGTCATTGTCAACACAAAAGACTACAGGACGCGAGGTTGGAGGAAAGGCCTACAGGCATGATTAAGCGGACTGGAAACACAAGTTAAAAATCTGGAAGCATATTTCTAGGTCAGAGGTACGTTAACACATGACTGAGTTAGAAGTATGCTAATGTAAATACTGGGTGAGAGGTCTGGAAACGTGATAGGTTTAGAGGTGTGTTAACATAAGATTGGATCAGAGGTCTGGAAACACAGAAGGAGTTTGCAGGTCTGGAAGCACGATATCTGGAGGTGAAGAACTGGGCCTGATATTTGTAAGTTTACAGCAGGGCTACAAGTCTAAAAAAGTATCATGCTGGGTTACAGGTCTGAAGTATACAGCTGGACTATACGTCTGAAGTATACAGTTGGGCTAACATGCCTAAAAACAATATTCTGAAGTTTAAAGTCGAGCCAGACGGCTGAAACACAAGGGCCTGATGTAAACGTTCTGGAAGGGCGAGTTTGGGTTACGAGTCCGTAAATACAAATGGGAAGGCAAGAGCTGAGTTACACGCTTGGAAAGTGAGGGTAGAGGGTTACGTCAGAGTTCTGGAAACACAGAGAGGGGTTGAAGATCCAGTCACACGGTGTCTAGGAATACATGGCTGGGTGAGAGATCTGTAAGTAATGGGATAAAGTCTTTTTACTGGGTATAGAAGCAGAGGGTTGGATCATACGTCTGAAGAGAAATTCTGGAAGCAAGTCGTTTGGTTCGAGATCTGGAAACATGAGATCTTGAGGTACGCATTCTTAGAGTTATATAAGGTTGACTTATAAGTCTGGCAATAAGTCAGCATGTGCTAGAGGTGAGGAAGCAAGTGGTATGAAAGCATAAGGCTGTTTTGCGGGACTGGATTAGACGTCTGGAAACGCAGAGTCTGAGGGCTGAGGACTAGCTCTGCTGTCCGGAAGCACAAGGTTCTGTTCAACGTCTGACCCCGAAGGGTCTTCAGGACCAAGTTGGGTGGTCTGGAAGTTCAGCTGTGGGTTCGGGGTCTGGAAATACGTTTAGTAGTAACAGGCTGGGTTGAAGGTCTGGGATTCTGGATCTGAAAACAAAAGGTTCAGTTCGAGGCCCGGGAACCAAATACATATGACTGGATTTGGGGTCTGGAAACTAATTCCAGTCCACAGACGTATTTCAGAAATCTACAAAACACCAGGTCTGGAAGTATTCCTTGTACTAAGAGTCTGGAAACATGAAGTATGGAAGATACTAATATGGACGTGAACTCCAGTTCCTCGGGAATATGTCTCGGTTCCAGAGCTGGGAGTCGGAGAGAACCATCTCCAAACCCTCTCCCTCTCCCGGGCCTTACCTCTCCCGCTGGAACTTGAGGGAGTGGACGATCTCTGGCCGCTTCTGTCGGTAGTTCCAGAGGTGGATGTTGTCGTCGGCCGTGGCGGCGACCAGGGCGCCCCCGTTCACCAGGAAGAGCACGTGCAGCACGGCCGCCTCCGTCTCGTGCTGCACGTGCACGTCAACCCCAGGGCGGCCGATGCTGGAGGCGAGAGTTTAGGAAAAACGCGACTCCATTCCTTCTGGGGAAAACCCGGGCAAGATGTGTGCAATGCATTCGTCTGGTGTGTGTGTGTGTGTGTGTGTGTTCGACGGACTTTAGCCTGGATACATAAACATGTAAAGCCAAGCTCTGTGTCCATGATCGAATTCATACAAACGAAAACAATATAAAAAATACATATATACACAAATATACATAGAAAGATAACATAAATCTCTAGGTACATATGCATAGTCACAACCATCTACCTAAAACACTCCAAGACTACAACCTCCAACAACCTATCGCCTCTTGTTACCTAAACCCGACCCAGGAACCATCGCTAAATTTACAACACCTTACAACCCGACATAACCCACTACATCCTGCCTGCCATACCCCGGCCTACAACTACAACTCGCTTGCCTTTAGTAACCCTTAAAGGAGGCTATGCATTTTCTGTCTCCATTTATCCTGTAATATTTCTCGAAGCTGCTGAATCCCACAAATATATATATATATAAAGAAAAAAAAAACGTAAAAGTATCAGACCAATGTCATAAAAATCCAGAAAGGAAATAACAACCCTTACGTAACCGTATACATATATAATCCACGGAGTTAGAATTTCACTTTATATTCAAGTTAAATTCACATCAGTCAGAGGAGCGCGGCAACACTCACTACACGACGCCTCAACACGAACACGAAAATGTTCCGAAGCCAGCGTCGGCGTCGGCCGGGCCAGCAGCTCGAACGACGGTTATTTCCAGCTATCCCGCGGGGTGTAAGCGGCCTGCCTGCCGACCACCCTGATCTAATAAAAAAAAAAAAAAAAAAACTCCGCGTCTCAAACCCTCTCTGGAGGAGGGCTAGTGGCTACGGCCTCGTCACCACAGGTCGTTCCAAAACTTAAGTTACATAAACAAGACTGGAAAAAGATTTCAGATTCAGTCCGATATGTTTACAATGCATTATTGGTATCTGGTGTGAATTCTCAGAAGTAATGTGTTATCTACTGCCGACCGTGAGTGAGAGAGGAGTGTGTGAGAGGAGCTTGTGATGACCTGAACGGCGAGAGAGAGAGACAGAGAGAGAGAGAGAGAGAGAGATTGAAAAATTTTCCACTCAAATTTCGCCCCCTTCACGACCCGAGATGAAACAGTATTCGAGCGTCTAGGGTCACAATTTACATACAATTTCCATACTGAACTATAAGGAGAACGTTTAAGAGAATCGCTAAGGATGCTCGCGGAGCCGACAGGATCTTCGGAGCGCTATGCTGATGCTGACTGACACTTGCTGACGGCTCACACGGACAGCAGCAGCAGCAGGAATGATAGCTGTAGTATAGGAAGAGAGAAGCAACACCATGGCGGATGGAAATGAACGGTTGGAGAGAGAGAGGGGATGCGGTTGAGTTAATACGGTTTGAGAGGCTTCTATAATACTAATCAGGGTAAGAGAGACAGGTGTAGGAAGAGCCACTACAGATATGTGAGCAGGACCTGTGTTGATGTTATCCTATGAAACACAGTCGTACAGGAAGGGCCATGTTACGTGGTGTCGAAAGTGGCCCACATTCACCACACGCATTTATCAACGAGATTCGCCTCTCTCTCTCTCTCTCTCTCTCTCTCTCTCTCCAACACTGCAATAAAAAAAAAAAAAATAACAATAAATAAGTGTCGAAAAAAGTTATGGGCGGACATCAAAACTTTACGAATGGCGAGATTTCATGAACTAGAAAAGGCAAACACAGAGCGTATGAATTAATCCAGCACAACATATCCCAACCCGAGTCTCCATATTGCAAAAAGGAAAATAGTTCACGTCTCCCCTGATGCAATTCGACAAATAATTCATGGACGATAAGCGCCATTCCTGTCATTACTTGTTGGTTGTAGTATCACAAGCTTGGCTTGTTGCCCCCCCCGAGCCCAAGCTGCCCGGGGCGGGGTGGGTCGCCCGCTCGCCACGCACGCACGCACGCACGCACGGACGGACGGACGGAACAAGTCGACCACAAACGCCGCTGTTACTGGAGTCGAATTTCTAGTTTATTTTCCCCTCCCTGAAGTTTAGCGGGTGAGGTCAGGCCTGTCGCGGAGTTTGGCAAAGTATGGCCATCACGGCCCTGTTGTCTGTTAACGGTCAGGGGAGAGAGAGAGAGAGAGAGAGAGAGAGAGAGAGAGAGAGAGGGAGAGAGAGAGAGAGCAGACGAGAGACGTAACGAAATTTGGACTCAAGTTCGGGACTCTTTTGCTGGGCTATCGTCCGATCTGGAGTGCCTGGAGACGATCCCAACCGAGTCCCTGGCCCGGTCAACCTACACACACACAACCGATCTTGAATCTTCTACCTCCATTCAGGTGGCGGCTGCACTGTCCAGCAACTTAGAGGAGAGCAAAAATAGGAGACGATGAAAAGAAAAAAAAAAAGAAACGCGAGGAAAGTCACGAATCGGCTGGCAGCAAGACTGGAGCCGCTGTTGCTTGGCGTTGGCGCACGGGAATGACTAGGAAGTCGAAATTTACGGAAAGGCGTAATATTTCAACGCCAAACGGACGGCGTAAGCAACCACGCCATAATTCCCGGAGATACGTAACTGATTCTTTCGTAATATAACAACCTTTCATCTTCCCCCTGCCACCTGGCGGCCTCGGGGCCGAAATTACAGGTCTTGTATAAATCAGGCGTTGCTGCAGTGGAAATTTATGGGAAGATTTACGTTAAGATCTTCCATTAAGAGATGATTTAGCAATGGCTGCCTCTTTCTACCTCTCCCTCCCTCCTGGCTCTCTTTTCTCTCTCTCTCTCTCTCTCGCTCTCCCTCTGTACACACCCTGCTCTCCCAGCTCCCCCTTCCTTGCTTGCCCCGCTCCCCCTTCCCCCCTCCCCCCTCCAGGAGTCAGGAAATCAAGCGTCTATTTAATTATCGTGTGTTTACGTGGCCGTCACCAGGGGCAACCAGACGCAGGTAACCACCAACCCCCCCCCCCCTCCCTCCTCGCTGAGTCGACCAACCTGCATGCCACCCAAGACAGACGCCCGACCAACTTGCCACCCAGTAAGACAACCACCCGACCAACCTGCCACCCAGTCAGCCAGCCGCCCAAGCTGCCAGCCGCCACCCACGCACCCGGTAATCAGCGTCATAAACAAGTGACACCCTAATCAACGTGATAAAGAGCGAGTCAGGTGATAACTTGCGAGACACACACACGACCTGCTCAAGCCGTGTAATTAACTAAACGTGAACACGACGGGAGAGTTATTATCGCGAAAGGACGTAGGGAGGATTTCCCGAAAACGTTCACACTTGTGCGTGAACGTTTCTCGGGATATCCACTGTGCTGAAAAGAACGACAAAGAACGACTGATCGAAGAAGAAAAAAAAAAGAATTTACAAAATTGTATCTGAACAGACTTAGGATTTTTACGCCCCTTGAGCACGACGGTATGCGACCCTCGGGTATGTACGGGGGCGTGACCCTTGACCCCGAGACAAAGGTCAGGTCCACGGTTCATCCTACCGTCGTGCTCAATTAAGGGAGGCGAGAGTCAAGAGGCAAACAGGAGGAGGAGGAGGAGGCAAATCCTGTTTTGATAGGGGGTCGTATTCCCCCCCCCCCCCTCCCCCACCACCCCACCCCTTAACGTGACCTTACGCGCGGGTGGTGGAGGAGGTCAGCGAACCAGGCTGACGACGTCTTAATTACCCCCCCCCCCCCCCCCTTTTTACTTCCACCCCCTCCCCCTCCCCCTTGCAACACGGCAATGGAATAATGAGCCAATAATATAGTCAGCCCAGAGCTTATCGCCCGCCCTCACTGCACGCGGGACCGAGATATAGATAGATAGATAGATAGATAAGAAGGTAGAGAGAGAGAGAGAGAGAGAGAGAGAGAGAGAGAGAGAGAGAGAGAGGAGGGGGGAGGGGGGCGAAGTAACCATTCCAATCCCATACAAAAACTTCAGGTAATAAAATTCTTCTCGGGAGATCTAGAATTCTTTAGCCCAAAACTCCGGACGACAGCAACATTGGGGGAAAAAAATCGAGAGAGTGAGAAATAAGAAAGGAAACCCGGGTCGCTTCCCTACCTACCGTGAGCAGCGTCCGTTCCGTTCCGTTCCGAGCCATCTGGTCCGCCACACATTCCTACCCACACACACACACACACACACCCATGTGGAGGAACGTGGGAACGGAAGGAGGGGACGCGGGGGGATGGGGGGGGGGGCACGACGCCTGGAGACATTCCTCACGTAGTCAAGATGGCGCTCTTGTCTTCGTTTCATCCCCCGACAACCCGTTCAGGAGCAGGGCTAGCAGTGCTCTCCCTCGGGTCAGGCTGCGGCCAGCACGCCCAACCAACCCCTCCTGTCTCAGTATGTGTTATTTACGTCTCTGTAAGTCATTTAGGTGATTTAAATCGCTATAAATGACGGTCGTTCTTTCTTCTGTCACTTGAATTCGGCATTCCAAAGTCGCACCGGGAAAACTGTTACGTCAAACGAACTCCGGAAAAGAAAAAATACACTCCATTAACTGGGACCGCTTTTTTACAAGCTGAGAATCAAACGACAAAAGCACATTACGTATTCAGAGATTAGGCTGCATTGCCAACTAGCTTCAATAAGTCATTACATATGCATTACGAACACACACACACACACACACACACACTCCTGAACAAATTTAATCTACGCTTTTTTTCTTTTCTGTTTATCAACAAACGCAATGAATTTTAATATTACGGTATTTCATTACATTTTTCGTTTTGTTTTAATATTCACAACCCCAGGCACACACACACACACACACACACACACACACACGGCTTCAACATCTGAACTCTTCCAAGAGCTTCCGTTTAATCTATAAATCCAAAATGAAAATTAAAAAAAAAATCTACGCAATCTTCCCTCCTCATTTAAATTATTCTTCGTCTCCGACACGCATCTAGCACAGAGGGTAACCATCACACACACACACACACACACACACACACACACACACACAGAGGACGGACGGACACTAACACCACAACTTGACCACAGCCTCGCGAAATTAAAAAAATAAAAAATCACACGGAAATATAAAGGAAACTGTGTCAGCGAAGATAAGGCGAGTTTCGTATTTACAGATTCCAGTCTGGCCCTCAGGACTGTATGTATCATTTCATGTATACAAAAAAATCACCGTAAATAATATTTCATTCAATCGCGATCGCCATTTCTCGCATCAGCGAGGAAGCGGCGACAAGAACAGACATATAAGCAATGGCCTCCGTCGCTGACAACCAATCACACCATCACATCCAGTGCGCTCAAGGGTCGTATCCCCCAACAACAGCCCCCCACCCCCCTCTAGGGTCGCACTGTCACTGCTCAAGTGGTTGGCGAACGACCAGACAAACAATGCCCTCGTTCCCGTCAAGGGAACAGCCGTTGTCAGATGGCCGTGGTTACGGGGGGAGCGGCCTCCCTTGTCCCGGCCGTCAGCTCCTGACGCGGGAGGAAGATTAATGGCCCTGTGTGTGTGTGTGTGTGTGTGTGTGTGTGTTTGTGCACGAGTGACGGCCGGCCCTCCAACTAGACAGTTCACACTAATCACAAAGTAAACTTCCCCTGCGCGCGCGGGGAGGCGACTCTTCCCAAACGGAAATCGTAATTTCATTGGAATATTCCGTCGGGAAAATATTACACAGGAAACATAATAATATATACAAATGATAATCCCCGAAGAAGCAAATCAACTTTGTATATAATCATCGTTTAGCTACAACAGTATCCTGGATGGATATTTCTTCGCTAATACACTAACACGGAAACATTTTCCTTTCTTTACACAATATCGTAATTTTACAACCCACAATATACGTTTTCGTTGTATCACAAATAACATTTTCTCCTTAATTGTGAGAGATAATTTACTTTCTCCTTTATTGAATAATCTATTTCAAATCATCTCCCCCAATTACAAACCCAAATCTCTTATTAATATGACGACCAATCAATCTGTCTCTAACTGTAAGCGTTGTTGATCAAAATGATCAATATATTCTACTCAAACCGGTAACTGAGTGTGCCTCAAATATTTATTTACCTAGCGTGTGAGACAGGATATAGAATGTGAGGTCACACCACTTAATAAAAGTTTATCAGAAAATACACGGCCACGAAAACTTTACTACCTTGAAACTATCCAACGAATTTCGCCGGCAACAAGTCAAAGTTTAAATGGCGGGAGTGAGAGATTTAAAGCGCGCGGGCAAATTTGGCGCGAGGAATATTTGCCCATAGCGACGGGGCGGCGGGGATATATATATATATATATATATATATATATATATATATATATATATATATATATATATATTTACCGCCTGTGATGG
>JAYMFT010274401.1:0-10579 GCA_038088735.1 Panulirus argus
CTAGCTAGTGGTGGGGGCACACAAGCAGCCAGCTCTCGGGAGCAAAAGCCAAAGTAATGCCTATAGAAGAGGGAAAGAGAACAAATATTGCGGCGTAGGGCAAGGGGGTCAAGTTTGGAAGTTAGCCTGGGATAGTTTATAAGTCGTACCGTTTTCAACTCTGTCAAGTAAGGGAACAGAGCTAGAAACACCCCAAATGTTAGAGCAGTACTCCACACAAGGACGAATCAATCCCTTGTACAAACGGAGCAACTGTTCAGAAGAAAAGAAATTTCAACATGTAAACAGGACACTCAGTTTCAGAGAGGCAGACTTAGCTGCTTACGAGTACTGACGATGAGCTTTTACCGAGTGGCAGGGATAGCGCGTATCGCTAGCCAAAGGAAGAATCTAAAGTTACAAAGAACGAATTGTGTGAGCTACGTGTTGTCAAGTATCATGTGTGAGATGGGTATACTATATATATATATTTACGGACGGAAACCAGCTCCGTGGGCCAAAGTAGTGAAACTTGACACCCAGTGAAGTGATAGCTCACTGCGCAGCCGTCGCTCCGGAAAGTATTTTTGTTCATTTTTATTCCCGGTTGGTACTGTACGGGGAGGGGATCTGCGCTCGTGGGGCCCCGTCTCTTGAACATTTGCTACTGTCATACAACTTTTGAACTTCTGTATATTGTCTGTAATTAATGTATCCTCGTTGTTTATTCCATTCATTCACCATACGTGCACCAATAAACCACCATACACACACCATTCATCCACCATACGTACACCATGCAACGTACGTACACCATTCATCCACCATGCGTACAACATTCAACTACTATACGTACACCATTCATCCACCAAACATACACCATTCATCCACCATGCGTACACCATTCATCCACCGTACGTACACCATTCATTCACCATACGTACACCAGTCATCCACCATACGTACACCAGTCATCACCATACGTACACCATTCATCAACAATGCATACACCATTCATCCAACATACGTACATCATTCATCAACACTGCGTCACCATTCATCCACCATACGCACACCATTCATACACTATGCGAACGCCATTCATCCACCATACGTACACCATTCACTCACCATACGTACATCAGTCATCCACCATGCGTACATCATTCATGCACCATACGCACACCATTCATCCCCCATACGTACTCCATTTATCCACAATGCGTACACCATACGTGCATCATTCATCCACCATACGGATTCCATTCATCCACAATGCGTACACCATTCATCCACCATACGTACACCATACATCAACCATACGTACATCATTCATGTACCATACTTACACCATTCATCCACCATACGTACACCAGTCATCCACCATACGCATTCCATTCATTCACAGTGCGTACACCATTCAGCCACTGTACGTACTCCATTCATCCACAATGCGTACACCATTCATCCACCATACATACTCCATTCATCCACAATGCGTACACCTTTCATCCACCATACGTACACTATTCATCCACCATATGTCCACCATTCATCCACCATACGTATACCATTTAGTCACCATATGTACACCAATCATCCACCATACGCACACCATTCATCCACCATACGTACATCATTCATCCACAATGCGTACTCCATTCATCTACAATGCGTACAGCATTCATCCACCATACGTACACCATTCATCCACCATACGTACATCATTCATGCACCATACGTACATCATTCATCAACCATACGTACACCAGACGTCCACCATGCGTACACCAGTCATCTTCCATACATACTCCATTCATCAACCATACGTTCACCAGACGTCCACAATGCGTACACTAGTCATCTTCCATACATACTCCATTCATCCACAATGCGTACACCATTCATCCACCATACATACTTCATTCATCAACAATGCGTACACCATTCATCCACTATACTCACGCCATTCATCCACCGTACGTACACCATTCATCCACTATACTCATGCCATTCATCCACCGTACGTACACCATTCATTCACAATGCGTACTTCAACCATCCACAATCTGTACAGCTTTCATTCACAATGCGACACCATTCAACCACCATACGCACACTATTCATTCACCATACGCACACCATTCAACCACCATACGCACACCATTCATCCACCATACGTACTCCATTCATTCACTATAAGTACACCAGTTATTCACTATACGTACACCATTCATCGACATTGCATACACCATTCATCCACCATACGTACACCGTTCATCAACAATGCGTCACCATTCGTCCACCAAACGTACACCATTCATCCACCATACGTACACCATTCATCCACCATACGTACACCATTCATCCACCATACGTTCACCATTCATCCACCATACGTACACCAATCATCCAAAATACGCACACCATTCATCCACCATATGCACACCATCCATCATACGTACACCATTCAACCACAATGCTTACTCCGTCCATGCACAATACGTACAGCATTCATCCACCATACGTACAGCATTCATCCACCATGCGACACCATTCATTCACCATACGCACACCACTCATCCACCATATGCACACCATTCATCCACCATACGCACACCATTCATCCACCATACGTACAGCATTCACCCACCATACCTACACCATTCATTCACCATACGCACACCATTCATCCACCATACGCAAACCATTCATCCTCCAAGCACACCATTCATCCTCCATACGTACACCATTCATCCACCATACGTACAAGTACTATAAAGTACATGCCGGTTTACATCTTCTCTAGCAACCTTCCTTGATTTCATGTTATGTCCTTTGGTTGGTGTATCCCGACATGTTTCGAAGAACTGTCCTTTGTCTGTGTCATCATTCGGGTTGTGATCAGCTCGCCCCTTACATTTCTGTCTTCCATAAAGGACAGATTAGGGCCTCTATCCTTTCTCTGTAATGGAGCTCTCTTAATCATGGTGCGATCTTTATTGCCCTACCCTATTTGTAATAACCCAGTTGTACTTTACGGGGAGGGAGTTTAGCATTCTTGGGGGCCGTGTGTGTGTGTGTGTGTGTGTGTGCGCGCGTGTGTGCGTGTGTGTGTGAGTGTTCCCTGAAGTAGGAAGGAACTGAGAGTCAGTATAAGATACCAGAAGGTTGGCACGTTAATATATGTTACCCAATATTAACCAGACATAAATCCCACACAGCCGGATGTCAAACGATCCACCGGAGCTGCCAGTTTAAAGCCTCTGGACTCCCCTTGCAAAGAGACATATTTATCAACATGATTCCAAAAGCGTTGAAGCTGAGCCTCTCCTGTCTGGCAGTAAAGTATATTTTCTTTCGAAATGAAGTGAGTTAATTGGTTTCCTTTCGCTCTAGTGGTATACCTCCAGGTTCTGTAATATTCTGGTCTTTACCTCCAGGGGCATTATTATCCTGGCTTTTATATCCTGGTCTTTAATTTCATGGTCTATAATTCCCCTGAATATATATATATATATATATATATATATATATATATATATATATATATATATATATATATATATTTTTATGTATATGTTTTTAATTCGTAGGTCCATGATTTCCTTAATTTTAATTTCCGGTGTATAATTCCGTGGTGTTAATTCCCTTGCCTATGATCCTATGGTCTTTAATTGTGGGGTATAATTCCAGGTTTTATCATTCGCTGGTCTTTAATACGACCCCGGGTCAGGCTGGTGGTCCCGGTTGGTATGGTCATTAGCCCTCTACTGTATCCCACGAACGACTGAGTCTATTGTGTTTTTACATGGTGGTCAGTTAGTCTTTCTGCTGGTTTTCAGTTCCTTTTTTTGGTATTTTTTATGAGTCATTTTGGCTCCTGATTCATAGGCGTGATTTTTTTTTCCGATGTCTCGTGATTTAAGGATCATATCGCTGCTTTTTCCCTCAGGATTGTGTCGGCCAAATATTGCCCGTACATGTAAGTGTTTAGCGGGACTCTGGTACCGACTTTCCTTCTCCCAGGATGTCCGTCTGTATCGGGAGATGATGAACGCTGTGTTGGGCCAGTCATTTCCATCCCAAGATATAACTTTGTTTATTATTTTCCCACACCAGAGATGTTTGATTTTATTACGTAGATGATGTTCCTTCTAGGTTCTTCGTGTTCATGAAGGCTGTGTGTTCTTCCCTGTGTGTTCTTTAAAAGTACATTGTTGTTGTTCATGTGTTCTCAAAGGTTCTGTGTGTTCATAGTGAGACGGGGTGAGGAGGGGGTTCTTTCCTACGGGTCTCACGCGACTGTTCATTGTTCAGCCAAGGATAATTTTTCTCCCCAGTAAATTCGCCAAAATCTTCATTTACGTCGTAAACATACACTTTAGTATTGATATTATTATTATTATTACTATTTTATTATTGTTATTATTATTATTATTATTATTATTATTATTATTATTATTATACAGTCCCATCAGCTCTTTTTAAGTGGCCTCCTGCACTTTTAGATCTGCACTCCACGCAGGAGGAGGGGAATGATGGACGTTGTGGAGCAAGAGGGTCTCAAACGAAATTGTACCCCTTTTCGTCAGTTGACGATGATACACGTTTGATGTAAGAATTGTTTCACTCTTAGGGAAAGGAAGGTAATGACCGAGCTATTGAGGTGTGCGCGCGCCATGGGAGTCAAAAAGGCAAACGTCATACCTATTCCTAAGAAAGGAGACGGGGTGGATTGGCTGAACTACAGACCGGTCTCCCTGATGAGTGTGGTCTGTAAGATACTGGAAAAGGTAATCAGAAAGTAAAGGTATGACTTCCTGCTAAGGAGGTCATGTGGAACGAACCGCTTAGGTTTCTGTGAGAGAGTGAGCTCCGGTTAGATGATACAGAAGGCTGGGTGGATTGACTGTACGTGGACTGCCAGGAAAGCGTTTGACACTACCACACAAAGGACTAGTAAAGAAGCTGAATCTTCAGGCAGGAATGAGGTAGAGACTCTTTGGTTGGTAGGACGGAATGGACACACGTCAGGGGAGCCCTCTGGAAATGTGTTGAGGTCAGCAGTAGCATGTTGCAGGGTTTTGTCCTGGGACCATTGCTCGTCTTAATCTGTGTGAATGGCTTGCCTGGAAGATTGGACTGCTACCTGAAAATGCCTGCGGAGGATGCCAGAGTCCTGAGGGAAGAGAACCGCATCAACCCACAAGAGGTCCTTAGACATGCCCCAGAGTTGGCCTGATACATGGTTGGTTAAGTCAGCCTGAGTGATTGTAAAGTAATGGCGATGGAACTTAGTGAAAGATAGCCTGAAAATGAACGCCATCAAGCAGGAAACAAGCAACGGGAATCGTTTTGTGACGCAGACTTGTGAATGGACGTAAAAGAGATGAATTGTCTGCTGACATATTTAGTCATTCAGTTACAGTTTAAGGATAAGGAAATATCCAGCAAGCTGGTCACATCCTACAGTGGGCCAAAACCCGAATATGTTTATCATATTTGGTAACTGCAATAAAGAAACACAAAGAACTGATAAATATATCAAATAAGGCGACAAACGTGATTCCAAAATTATGAGAACTTAGTTCATAACGGGAAAAGGCTTGAGGCCTTAGATTAACCCACTAAGGAAGAAAGAAGAGCAAGGGGTGACCTGATGAGAATATTTAAGCTTTTAAACCGGTTTGAGAATGTAAACGATGGAAGATAGAGCAACCAGAGGACAGAACATGAAATTTAGCAAGAAACTTGTTAGAACAGATGTAAAGAAATACTTGTATGGTACGAGAGTGATGGTGATAAATGGAATAACCTGAATTATGAGATAACGAATGTGGACAACATACAAATATTTAAAAAGTTGTACGATATTAGACAAGGTTCAAGATATGGGGCCCCGACGAGTTTAGAACTTCCCATACAGTACAAATAAGTCAGTACTCGAACATTGATAGATTTACAGTTGTTTCTAGTCATGTGATCTCCAGGACACAGGCGAAGTGTGCAGGGCTGACGAGAGTCATAGAAAATCGTGCCTGGTTGTGTCCGTAAGGGGTTAAACAGCGACTATTCCCGACGCAGCGTAAACACTGCGCGTCGTAAGACACACTTGGTCTCTGGATTCTAGGGGAAGATTGAGGGGGTGGGGGGGAATGTTACCACATATCGTATGTGGCACATGGTGTATGATGGGGGTTACTTCATGGTGTATGCAACATGTGGTGTATACCGCGGGATTTACTTCGTCACACGTGCCAGTTTGTTTATGATAAGGGATTGACTCGACGTATGTGACACATTATATAATGGGGGTTTACTCGGGTCGTATCTGACAAATGGGTAGTAATGGGAGATTAAGTCATGTGGGATAAATGGTTTATATTGACATTTATTTTCTCTTACCTTTTTTTTTTTCTATTTTCGTAAATGTCATGACTTAGAATTCATCCACAGTCCAGCCCTCTTTTGTACACTGTTGTGCCCCTTTCTCGTTCTCTCCCATTTTGTTTTCGCCCAGTTGAGAATAGATTGAGGGGTGGGAGCGTAATGGGGCGAGGGTAAGCCGCCGAAGGGCCACGGAAAGGCACAGAGGGGCAGCCCCGAGCGCTGCAGGACTGGAGTGGTCTGCCATTTTGAACTCTATCACTTGCATCCCGTGTGTGTGAAAGAGAGGAAAGGATAAACACTCTTGTGCATATTCCTTTATATATATATATATATATATATATATATATATATATATATATATATATATATATACACTCTAACATCATGGGAAAGTATGAACAGTAACCCACGCCTGTCATGAACCATATACATTGTTCTTCCGTCATACAAATCGGGAGAGGAACGGAGAATTGATTACCGGGGTGTAAACATTGGCGATTTATCCATCACAGGGAGTGTGGTTCGAGCCAGATTTTTAGAGGAAGAAAATCCTCCCAACACGCAGGCCGTTACCTGCGCCCCACGCAGGGGAAATACCTGCCCACTCGTGGGTCGGACCTGTGGGAATTAAAGACATCTTCCACAAACAAGAAAAAAACACGAACAACAAGAACAGTGAAGGAGGTATGTTCAGCGGCAGGCCCTGCGGCATCCCTCACTGTGATGACTATACACTGTCCCCCCCCGCCACTGAGTTCCCCTTTGTGTGAGTTCCAGCATTGATGCGATTGATGGGCTGCCCTGTATGGGGAGATCAAAGATTAACTTTTGTTCTGTGCCTGGAAAAATCAGACTCTACTTTTAAAGGCTTTTCTGCGAGATTAATTGCTTTGCAACGTTCTTTAACTTTTTATTGAGATCTATTCAGTTAATACCCCCTTCCTGACAGACAGGCTCGAGAATGCAGTATGTATTGAAGAGTACTTACCGTTTACTATATATTTACTTAACATAAGTAAAACGCAACAGGTTTTAACCACTGAGCCAAGGGCCATATACACAGTGGGAGTGTCTGGGGTCTTAGAATTATCCTCAACACCTGAAGAAGGTGTGAGAGATTTTCCTGCTGGTGGATGATGCAGCTTGACTCTGACGGTCTTAATGACCCTGGCAGCTGACTGGTCCAAGGCCCAAACAACCAACCAACCAAGCCTGATTATTTTTTCGTTGGGTGTGAACTGTTTCTGAGAAGTGTTCAGGTTTTGTCGGGGATCGAGCGGGTGGTGAAGTGAGGCTTTGCACTGGCGTGGAGCGGGCGGCTTCCCCTGTGACGATCGCCTCCACACCCAGTGGCACAGATACGGACGGCGTTGCTGATGGTCGTAGGAGAGGCAACAATTGCCGTCACTTGGGTTAGAGTCTGTGCTGGCAGTGCACGATTGCGGGGAAGATAACAAACGATAATTGCCAACAGTTGTGGCGTCTAGACAGCGTATGACAATTGTTGGCAGGGAGGGTTGTGGGATTCGCAGCTGTTGGCAGCGGTGGTTGTGAACGTGTGGAGGGTGGGCGGATAGGTGTTGGCAAGGATTGTTGCAGGTGTCGTTTTGGTAGTTACGGGCGACAGGTTAAGTTAGGTTATTGTTTTTACTAGTTTAATTACAGGTAGTTAGGGAGTAGTGAAGGTGATGGATGACTCTGCCGTCGGGTGGTTCTTGACTGAATTCCTTCAACCCTTGAGCACGACGCTGCGACCCTTGAGTACGATTGCATGGTCCTTAAGCACACCGGTACGACCCTTGAGCACGTTGGTACGACCATTGAACTCGTCGGTGCGACCCTTGAACACGACCTAACGACTTTTGAGTACGATGGCGTGATCTTCGACCTGCTGACCTCTTAAGGTTGATGAGGCCGAGCCACGTCAACGGCATCGTAGCCATCACCTTTGCCAGCTAGCCGCCACAACCACGGTCAGCGCGTGTCAACACTGGCGTCGGGGCACACCTTGGCTACGGTGTTTTGGGCGGCAACTAACAGTATAGCGAGGCGTGTGTCTGGTGGCGCGGCAACAATGCCCCAATAGCACGCCAACCACGCCCTCTGGTGCCTGGGAACTACTTTAGCTACGCAGCGGAAGGAAAACTGTTTTTGTTTGTCTCTGTCTTGCGTCTGGTGGTGAGGCTGGTTAGGGGTCCAGAGTCTGAAGGAGGTTGGCTGGACGCGGCCCAAGGCAGTGACTGTTATACATATTCTGATGGATATTATCGCCTTCTGATACACACACACACACACCACACGGGAGAATCTCTCCCCTAAAGGGTGTTGCCCGAGTGGTATGTGGGACGGGGGTTTTAAGGGGAGGAATATAGTGCAGTGTGTCAATGTTGCTGACGGTATACTAGTCTCTTCTGATTCTCCTTTACTTCTCTCTCTCTCTCTCTCTCTCTCTCTCTCTCTCTCTCTCTCTCTCTCTCTCTCTCTCTCTCTCTCTCTCTCTCTTCCTTTTCTTTCATTCCTCTTTCGTTACCTAATGTTCCAGTGAGGTTCCTTCGCTACATAGGGTCAATACACAGGCCCCACTCCGCCCCGCCACCTTCCCTCCCTTGCCCCGCCCCGGGCCAGACCACACACCCCGGGGGTCGTCCCTCACCACGTGCATAATGAATAGATAAATAAATATATAAGCACTCAAGAGTTACCCACTTCTTTAACATGCCATTACAGGCTTGTGTCTTCCTGTAGCCAAGGCTTATCCTGTACACAGCTATTGGCAGCGGACTTTCAGCCGTGTACGCCTCATCCCCGCCGCTGTGATGTTCCGTAGCGTCCTGAAGACTTCCTTCTCCAGAGTCCTTTAGTCTTCCAAGACTGAGCCAGATCCCTGACTGCCCTTCCTATGACCGTCCATACTCCCCCAAACCTGAGGAGGCACATGATTTTCAAACTTGCCTGAAGTCTCTCCCTCCCTGCTGGAGTAAAGACGTGAAGCGAGCGTCCGGCCCAGACTTGTCGCGTGCTCGGCTTTAACTTTCAGGCTTCGTCATGCGATCTGCATGACCTTTACCAGCCTGTAAATTACTGAGCCTGCACTCCGCCATGCAGGCTGGGAGAGGGGGATAGCAACCACCCACTAAGTGCACCGTCCACACGGCCTCCACCTGCGTGGTGGATCGTCCACATGGCCTTTGCCCCACAAGTGGGTCGTCCGTTGGGGCATCCACCCCCTCAAGGTGGATCAGCCACGCGGCCTCTGCCCCTCAGGTGGATCATTTACATTGCTTCCACCTACTGTAGGGAGTGGAAGCCGTGTGTCTCTACATACAGGTCCCCTCTGGTGGCCCGAGCCTCGTTAGAACCCCACAGGTGGGCTTCAACTCCCGTAGAGCCCCACAGGCGGTTTGCCTTTCCCTTTAGAGCTTAGAGTCTTCGCGGGGTATGCAGTTCCCAGCAGAGCCAGTCTTATGGCTGACATTAGAGCATAACACAGATACCATCTGCAGTCCCGTTAAAAAGATGGTGACATGTTAGAAGATGGCAACAGGTATTAGAAGATGGTGACAGGTGTTAGAAGATGGGACAGGTGTTAGAAGATGGGGACAGGCAGTAGAAGGTGGTGAAGTGATAGAAGATGGGTGAGAGGATAGATGTTAGGACGGGCATTACTGGATGAGGCAGGTGTTAGAAGATGGAGGTCGGTTTTAGAAGATGGGAACACGGTTAGACGATAGGATATGTTTTAGAAATTGGTACAGGTAGACGTTAGAAGGTACGACAGGTGTTAGAGGATGGGACAGGTGTTAGAAGGTAAGATAAATATTAGATAATGTGACATGCGTTAGAAAGTAGGGCAGGTGTTAGATGATGATTCAGGTGTTCGATGGTATGAGGAATTTGTCAGATGAGATTGATGCTTGTGTTGTGTGGCTGCTGCAGAGAAGACCAGCCCGGCCAACTTTGCCTAACGGGAAACGGGCAGCAGATTGTCCCTCGTTTCTCTCTGTTTTTGTTATTTTTTCCTGCTGTTGTCACTGTTTGCCACTTCCCTCTGTTGTTGTTGCTGTTTTTCCCTGTTGCTGCTGTTGTCAACTTTCCCGCTTAGCCTTGTCAACAGATCGAACATGACAGTAAATTCATGGTATATATATATATATATATATATATATATATATATATATATATATATATATATGTATATATATATTTT
>JAYMFT010274412.1:0-10579 GCA_038088735.1 Panulirus argus
AGGGAGAGAGAGAGAGAGAGAGAGAGAGAGAGAGAGAGAGAGAGAGAGAGAGAGAGAGAGAGGGAGATGCACAAATATTGCACCATTACACACATGCACACACACAAGGAGACAGACAGACACACACAAACTCATAAACACACGTTAAAGACCAGCCACATACTAATGTCTCTCTCTCTCTCTCTCTGCTGATTCTATGACAATCCCTTCCTGTAAGAGTTGACACAAGTTCTCGACACATTTCTAACACATTTCACCAATATCTACGACGTCAGTCCCCCCCCCAGCATAATTGCGAAAGATTATCATCCACAAAACCTTCCCAGTAATAGCAGGATGAAGGTAAAATCATCAGACAAATGCCCCGGTAATGATGAGAGTTACTTAAAGTTTTCCGCAAGCGTCGCCAATATTCCTGGGAAGAAAAAGAGTTTTTGGATGGGCAGCCAGAGTTCCTCCAGGCAGCCAGATCGGAATTCTTTCACTTGGGAAGTAATGGGTAGATAATTGTGGGTGGAAAGGTCCCGGAGACTCACAGCTCTGACCGGGCAGGAGGCGGCTGGCTCCCTCCCTGACTACGGCACTCAACGCTGGAAGACGTGGAAAAACAACAATATAAGACACTGCAGGTGGGATTTATACCTATACATAAATATAGTAGCCGTCTGATACAGAGCAACGGCACTTACTAACTTTAGTCGGCTTTTTTATATCTAATAATGAATAGTTTCATCATTTTTTCACTGTCTGGTGTCGCTCTCCCCACCGTAGTTGTTCAACAATTTACTCTGTCTCGAAATGTATAGGCAGGCCTCTGCACAGTAAGATTTGGTAATTTACTGTGTCACCTTCAGTGTATTCTTGTAGCAATGCCCTGTAGCTACAGGCTCATCATCAGCCTTCCTCAACCATCATCACGGTGCATGTGTGTGTGTGTGTGTGTGTGTGTGTGTGTGTGTGTGTGTGTGTGTGTGTGTGTGTGTGTGTTCTTGCCAATTCCAGTCCGCTCAAACATTAACAAGTATCATCGTGACAGAGTCCTTCAAATCTAAGGCCTCTAATCCCCGGCATCAAGGGGTGATAAGAATCTCCGGGTTTCTGCCTGACTCTACTGCCTATGAGAGGGAGGGCTCCAGCAGTAGTAGTATCGGCTCCTCCCATGATTTTTCTCTCTCTGTGAGACCTTCCTCTTTTTCTATTCACTCTACCAACATTCGTGGTCTCTCTAGCAGCCTCTACTTAGTTGAACACCATCTGTCTAGTACCTCTCCTAATATCTTACTTCTCTCTGAGACACAGTTGTCTAATGATGTTTTCACTAGTCCCTTTTTCATATCTAACTATAACCTCCACTCATGATTCCTGTTCAGAGATGATGTTTATGTTTATTCCAACATAAAAACACCTGTTGCACGCCTCAAGAAACTTAAGTCTCCAAAATATGATGTTATGTGGCTCAAAGTCTGTCTCCCTACTACCACACTTGTCCTCTGTTTCGCCTGTTGCTCTCGTAATTCTACAAATTTCATTTTCTTCCTCGACTATCTAAACTCCTGTCATGAGA
Source organism: Panulirus argus (assembly GCA_038088735.1). Taxonomy (NCBI): domain Eukaryota; kingdom Metazoa; phylum Arthropoda; class Malacostraca; order Decapoda; family Palinuridae; genus Panulirus; species Panulirus argus. The sequence continues at coordinate 1,565 of JAYMFT010274412.1, forward strand.
CTGTGACATCCTCTCACTCGCAAGCTGAGATCCTCTACCTCGGGGATTTCAACTTTCTCCATAGGTAATGGTTGAATTCCTCTCATACGGATGGTGGAGGGATCGAAGCCCTTACATTCTCCATTCTCAATGATTTAGAGAAAAATCATCTCCCACCCTATCCATATACCTGACAGCTGTGACCACTCTCCTAACATTCTGGATTTGTTTTTCACCTCTAGTCCATCTCGCTGTAAATACACAATCTCGCCCTCAATTAGTTCATCTGATCACACTCTCATAAATGTATCTATTCTAACGGCAGCTCCACCTCCAGCAGCCCCTTCTAAGCGTAAATACTGGCACCTTAGCAAAGCTGACTGGAATAACTTAAGTACCGTCTTTTCTGACTTTCCTTGAGTAAATTACTATCTCTTATGTGGTGATGCTTCTATCTCCGCCAAACGCATTACAGAGGTTATTCTTGCGGGAATGGAAGCATTTATCCCCTCTTCCTGTACTCCAAGACTACTTCTTCATCCAATCCACGGTTCAACCATTCCTGTTCTGTGGCCATTCAAACAAGGAATCAGATATATCGAAACTGGAAAAACTCTCCTTCCTCTGGCTCTCAATCAGCTTTTATCGCTGCCCGAAATCGCTACAAGCACATTATCCGTGAGGCTAAGCGTTCCAGTTTTCAAAGGAAGTGCGATAACCTCTCCACGTCATTCACTGATAGGTCTCTCTAGTCTAGCTAAGGGCATCTCTAACAACTTCTGTCGCTCTACCTTTCCTTCACTTTTCCGTTCTGACGGTACTATAGCTGTTTCTCCTGTAGACAAACCAACTCTCTTTCGTTCCCTTTTCTCCTCAAACTCCTCTTTGGATGACCCTAGCATTCCTTTACCTCTTGATGCTCCTCTCACTAATCCTAATCCCGTTATCTTTTTTCGGACTGTCCGAAAAACTGTTCTCACTCTGGACACAAGCAAGGCGTAAGGTCCTGATGGCATCCATCTCCGTGTACTGAAAGAGTGTGCCTCTGAACTTGCCCCTGTGCTCTCTCGTCTGTGTCTGTTCCGTTTCTCCATAAAGACTAAAACTTTTCCTTCTCCTTGGAAACATGCTTTGCTACATCCCATCCCTAAGAAGGTGATCGTTCTAACTCTTCTAACTATCATCATACTGCTTTGAAATCTACCATTTCCAAAGTCTTTGAGTCTGTTCACAACTTCCATATCTTTAAACATCTCTAAAATCACAGTCTTCTCTCTGATCACAAGTATGGCTTCCGTAAGGGGAGATCCACTGGGGATATTCTTTTCTATCTTAGTGATGTCTGGTCATCATCTCTGTAAGATTTTCGGGAGTCAAGTGTAGTTGCCCTTGACATATATAAGGCTTTTGACAAGGTGTGGCATTGGGGTCCCATCTCTAAGCTCTTTTCTTTTGGCTTCCCTCCCTCACTTTGTTCCTTGATATCTAGCTTCCTCTGTGGCCGATCTATCTCTGTGGTTGTTGATGGATCAACCTTCCCCCTTTTCTCCATCAACAATGGTTTCCCTCAAGATTCTGTCTTGTCCCGTACACTTTCTCTCCATTTTTTCAATGATGTCCTCTCTACAAATAATCCAATGCATATATACCCTGACGACTCAACACTGCATTTACCCACATCCTTCAATTCTAGTCTCTCTTCTCTCACTCGATCTGCATCTCGTCTTGATACAGCTTCCTTAATAAACATTGATTTGGACAGGATATTTCAGTGGGGTACACAAAACTCAATTCTCCTTTGACGGTTTTGTAATCACACCTCTTGACTCAATGAACATACTTGGTATTACTGTAACATCCACTCTTTCTTGGAAACCCCACATCACAGGAATAGCTAAGTCTGCCTCCAAGAAACTGAGTGTCCTTTTTAGATGTCGAAACTTCTCTTCTGAAGAGTTGTTCCATTTATACAAGGGATTGATTTGTCCTTGTACAGAGTACTGCTCTCACATTTGGGGTGGTTCCAGCTGTTTCCTTACTTGACAGACTTGAGTCACAAGCAGTTCAACTTATAAACTTTCCCAGGCTAATTTCCAAACTTGACCCCCTTGCCCTATGCTGCAATGTTGGTTCACTTTCCCTTTTCTATAGGTATTACTTGGTTTTTGCTCCCGAGAGCTTGCTGCTTGTATGTCCCCACCACTAGCTAGACCACACAATACTCGGCAAGCTGCTGTGTCACATGATTATTGTGTGGCCATCAGCAACTCAAAAGTAGGCCGTTTTGATACCTGCTTCTTTCCCTACATGTCAAAAGTAAGGAACTCTTTACCTTCCCATGTCTTTCCTAATAACTATGACCTTGCATGTTTCAAAAGACAGGTCTTTCACTTTCTCAAAAATTTGTAAATACTTTCCCTCGTCTTTCCTTTTTCCGTTTCATAATTCTCTATATTTCAATTAAGGCCCAGCCTCGAGGTGGACTTTTGTTAGTGACTGAAAAAAAAAAAAAAACACTAGCCAATCAACAACAGTCACCCCCTTTCTTAATAAATTTAACTGCCTCCAGCTGCCTCCCCACATTTCATCGTATGCAAGGCTTTCACCATCTCTTCTCTCTCCACTAAACCACTCTCCAAGACTCTCTCACTTCACATACCTCCCCATCCCAGACACCCTACATCTGTCATCCTATCATCAAATACATTTAACAATCCTTAAAAATACTCACTCTATCTCCACACTTCATCACTATCAGTAACTACTTCCTCATCTGCCCCTTTCACTAATGTTCCCACTTGTTCTCTTGTTCTTCCCACACCATTAACCTCCTTCCAAAACATCTTATTCTCCCTGAAAGTTACTGATACTCACCCACACCAACTCATTTGCCCCTTTTTTCAGCCTCTACACCTTCCTCTTGACCTCCCACCATTTTCCCTTGTGCATCTCTCAATCATTTGCAATTCTTTCATGTAAGTGCTACCTATACACCTCTCTTTTCTCTTTCACTATCAACTGTGCTTCATCATCCTACCACACATTACCCTCTCTCACCTGCTCACCTCCCACCTTCAGCATACTACAAGCTTTTCCAGCACATGCTTTCCTAAATATCTCCCTCTCCCCTTGCCTATCAATCAATACATAATCCAATAATGCCCTTTTATTTTCTTTCCAACTCACCCACATATACTTACGTATGTCCCTCTTTTAACATCAGGAACAATGTTCCCAACAGCAGACCTTTTTCATCATAAAACTTCACAACCTGTTCACCATTCCTATGCACCATGCTGAATACCCCATGTCCCCATTATACCCTAAATTGCCACATTACTCAATCTTACATTTAAAACACCCATCACTAATACCCGATCTCTAGCATCAAAACTGCTGACACACTCATTCAGCTGCTCCTAAAACACTTACCTCTCATCATCCTTCCTGTAGCCAGGTGCATAAGCAAATACATCGATCTTTCGCAACCCACTTTCATTGTTACCCACAACGTCTGAAGTTTACTCCCCAGAGCTCCTCCTTGATTAGTAATGCTACCCCTTCCTTAGCTCTTTCCCTCATATCAACCCCTGAAATTACTCCTAAGACCTTCCCAAAGCATTCCTTACTTTTACCCTTCAGCTTTGTTTCACTCAAAGTCAAAGCGTCCAATTCCATTCCTCTAACATATTACCTATCTCCCCTTTCTTCTCTGGGTTACATCTACACATTTAAACATCCTAACGTGAGCAGAGAGTACAGGGAAATTAAGTAGTAAGTGCTCAATGTCTTCTTTATGGCAGATGTTCATGGGCATCTAGGGTCTTAGGATATGTTAAAACTGTTTATAGCGATGTAGTGATGGGTGATGTCTAGTGTGTCATTGGAAGAATGTGACTCATGTTTGCCTGGGGAGTGTGGTTTCTGATGGGTGTATGTCTGGTTGGAGGGAGAGCAAGATTTTATTAGGAGGTCGGCTGTTTAGTGTTTGTTGGGTTATTTCACTGTTTATATGATTTGCAAGTGTTATACTTGTTGGGAGGTGGAGGGATGTATGAGTTCAGGTTACTGAAGTGTGAGGCAGGGGTAACCTGTTTATTTCAACTTTGGGGTTGGTCATTGGTTATAGAAGGGATAGGGTGGGAGGGGTCTAATACTACGGCATAGAATTGGTTACCAAACATGTTGAGGTGGGTCTACATTGGGAGGGTCTTTGTTTCCGTGTGAAGGTGTTCAGTGTTTTTGGTTACAAGGCAGCCAGTGATTGTTCTAAAGTGTGCTGTTTAGATTGGTTTGCAGCTCGGTTATATTTGCTTTTAAGAGGGTGGAAGACTGGGCAGGTGAAGCATAGTTTAAAGAGGAGATGAATTATTTTTGTATTAAACACATGAAACAATCCTTCAAAATACTCACTCCATCACTACCTGCTTCCCCTTTCGCCCCCTTCACCGATGTTCCCACTTGTTTTCTTGTCTTTCCCACATTATTTATCTCCTTCCAAAAAATCTTTTTATTTCTCCTTAAAGTTAAGTGATACTCTCTCACCCCAACTCTTATTTGCCCTCTTTTTCAACCCTTGCACTTTCCTCTTGACCTCTTGTCGCTTTCTTGTATACATCTTCCAATCATATGTACTCATTCCCTGTAATTACTGCCCAAATGCCTCTCCTTTCTCTTTCACAAGCAACTTTACTTCTTTATCCCACCATTAACTATCCTTTCTAATCTGCCCACCTCCCACCTTTCACATGCATCTCTTGCACATGCCGTTACTGCTTCCCTAAATACCTCCCATTCCTCACTTCATTTGCTCTCACCTTTTACCATTCTACACTCAATCTCTTCTAGTATTTCTTCACATAAGTCTGTTTCCAAGCTCACTTACTCCCACCAGTCTCTTCTCCCAACATTGTTTACTCTTTTTTTAAAATTTCTATAAATCTTTACCCTCACATCCACAAGACAGTGATCAGGCATCCCACCAGCTGCCCCCTTAGCACATTTACATCTAAAAGTCTCTCTTTTACACACCTATCAATCAATACATAATTCAATAATGCCTACTGACCATCTCTCCTACTTACATGCTTATACTTGTGTATATCTCTCTTTTTAAACCAGGTATTCCCGGTCTCCAGTCTCTTTTTCCAGCACACAACTCACAAACTCTTTACCATTTCCATTCATAACATTAATACCCTATGCACACCAATTATACCCTAAACTGCCACATTACATACTATCACATTTAAATCACCAATCACTAATATCCAGTTTTGTGCACTAAAACTACTAACACACTCACTCAACTCCTCCCAAAACACTTGCCTCTCATAATCTTTCTTCCCATCGCCAGGTATATAAGTACCGATCATTATCCGTCTCCCACCATCCATTTTCATTAATTCCTTACACTTCATCACACAATCCCACACCTCCTGTTTCAGTAGTGCTACTCCTTCCTTAACTCTTTGTCCTTTTAATAACCCTTGACTTTATTCCTAAGACATTTTCAAACCATTCTTCCCCTTTACCTCTTAAGCTTTGTTTCACTCAGAGCCAGAATATCTAGGTTTCTTTCCTCAAATATACTCTCTATCTCTCCTCTCTTCTCATCTTGGTTACATACACATACATTCAGACACCCCAGACTGAGCTGTCGAGGAGGATGAGCACTCCCTGCTTGACTCCTTCTGTTTCCTCTTCTAGAAATTGAAAAATAAAAAGGGGAAGGTTTCTAGTCCCCTACTCCTGCCCCCTTTAGTTGCCTTCTACAACAAGCAAGAAATACAAAGGCAGAAATCTTTCTCCCCTACCTCAGGGAGAAACTGTCTTAAAATTCTAAAAGCTTAATTCATCAATCCTTTACTTTTGCTGGACAGTCTCATTTATTGATTAAACTGTGTGTGTTATATCTGTACTACTATATAATGTAATTATCGCTGCTTAACTGTAATGTAACTCCTGTAATAAGTTAATACAGTATCAAGCTTTCATTTATCTATCTTACAATAAATTTTACCTCATCTGGATAATTTTCTTTATTCTACAATTATGAATCAGTTGACGGCAGGAAGGGGTATGAAGATCAAGGAAAAAATGGACTTAATATATGTAAAAATAGGTGAAATATTTCTATAAATGAAGAGAACTGAAAAAAAGAAAAAACTCCACTACCTTTGCCTTGGGAGCATATTGACCTTAATTTTCAATGATGTTACCTTCTGCATTTCCCCATATGATAGAAAATGTGTACAGAAAATTGTGCTTTAGAATGCCTTTGTACGTACAAAACACACACACCACTATGCATGAAATTGTAAACAAGAGACTAAAACTAAAACTTTTTTTCAAATAAAATCTAAAATAAGGAAGATGCTACTTTCTTATTAAGGAAGTTAGGGTAAATGAGCACCTCACATGTACCTTGTGGAAATGGGAGAAAAACACATTTATGGCCACCTAACACACAGTAGAAAATCTATAAGGGCACTGATGAGATGCAAAGATATTGAGTTTTCTTATCATCTTTAATAGATTATAGTGGGAAGGGCAATGAAAATAGGAAAATATGGGAAAAAGTTAGTGAAACACTTGTACACAAATAAAACCCCACCCAAATTCCCTTAGCATTCAAAACCTACCTTGTCCTTCATATCTTTAAAAATCTATTGTTTTGGTCTCATGTTTACATTGTCGCCGGGAGATTTGAACATGGCGTGCGTTTGTTTCCAGACAAACCCATCTATTTAAACACAACCACCTCTAGCAAACTTTTTTTCTTTTTTCTTTTTTTATGTTGAAGGCTCCAGTCACAGACAAAAGTTCACATCAAGGCCGGGTCCAAATTGAAATATAGAAAAGAATACAACAAAGTTGCTGTATATATCAACTAGGGCATTGAGAATTAATGTAAATTTTAGTCCCTAAGTGAAATCTAGTAAAATTCTCATGAGTTCTGCTAATTTCTACAAGTATTTCACCTTTGTTTAAGTTATTAGGCTCCATATTTACCCTGACCTTCATAACCCTCCTCACCATTACCTTGATATATCATCACAGTAAAATAATTAAGCTCTGCCAGTCTTAATCACTTCTTCTGGTGTCAGGAGTCCAATGGTATGTTTCTCTTCCACTTCATTATGTTACATATGTGGTGCCCTTACCCTTTTTCTTCTTTTACACAGGAGGCTCTAATCATGGACAAAAGTCCACATCCAAGGCCAGGCCACAGATGAAATACAAGGAGGTTAATGAAAGGGAAAAAGAAGAGCCAAGTGAATTTTGGAGGAACTGAAAAACCTGTATTTTAAAATGTGCTAGGTCACAGTTATCTGGAAAAACATGAGGGGGCAGAGAACTCCAATGCTTTCAGGTGTAGGAAAAGAGGCAACAGCCACACAGCAATCACACAACACACCAGCTTGCCAAGTATGGCACACACCAGCCAGTAGTGTGGGTACACAAGCAGCCAGCTCTTGGGAGCAAAAGCCAAAGCAACACCTATAGAAGAGGAAAAGTGAATCAACATTGTAATGCAGGCAAACCTATTGAGCTCTGAAGCCAGCCTAGGAGAGCTTATAAGTTGGACTGCCCTCAACTCAACTTCGTCAAGTAAGTATGGAAAGCTAGAACCGCCCCAGTTGTGAGAGCAGCACTCCATACAAGAAGAGATCAATCCCTTGTACAAATGGAGCAACCACCTGAAGAAAAGAAGATGGACATCTAGACAGCTCTTCCAACTTCTTAGAGGTACACCTAGCTATTTCTGCAATGTGGGGCTTCCAAAGTAGAGTGGATGCTACAGTAACACCAAGCATGTTCACTGAGTCAAGAAGTGAAATCACAGAATTGCTATAGGAGAGAGGAAAATTTTGAGGAACTGGTGATATTGAGGTGGGTATGAACTGAGTCTCAGAGGCACCAAACCTATTATTGAGGAGGGTATGAACTGAGTCTCAGAGGCACCAAACCTAACAAGATTTCATCCAGCCCACTGAGATATTCTGTCCAAGTACAAATCCATCAAGAAAGTTGCACCAAGACAAGATGCAGATCAAGTGGGAGAACAAGGAGCAGAATTGATATGGAGGAACACAGTGTATGAGTGCGTTTGGCTACTTGTGGAAGATAGGAAATCGATATCAAAAAGGGAAAAAAGTGTAGAAGACAGGACTGAACCCTGAGAGTCACAACAGGTGATAGAGAAAGAGGCAAAGGCTGATTCATCAACAAACACAGTGACAGATTGCCCCGTTAAGAAAGTAGGTATGTGGTAGCAAAGTGAGGGAGGGAAGCTGAAAGACAGGAGCTTAGAGATGAGACTCAGATGCCACACCCCATCAAAAGCCTTGAACATGCCAAGGGCAACCACATAAGACTATCCTAGATCTTTCAGGGATGATGACCAGACACCAGCAAGATAGGAAAGAATATCACTACTGGATCTCATTTCATAGAATCCACACTGGTCATTAGACAGAAGACTGTGAGATCCAAAGTGTCTGAGGATATGGGAGCCAAGGAAGGAAGCAAAGACTCCAGAAACATTAGATATTAAAGCAACAGGATGACAGTTTGAGGGGCCAGAGTGCCCTCCATCCCACCAACACAGATGAACACCAGGGATGGGATGCTCCAATGCATGCATCCAAGATGAAATATTTTTCATCAGATTTCATATGTTCTATCGGTATACACAAGTTTTACTTCCATTTTTACATAAACCTATATGATCCCGTCATCCTATGAGTCTAATGCATCAAAAGAACCATCAGATCACAAGGCCACAACTTGCATTATACAGGCTCCATGTCATGGCTTTTCATTCTTCAAATTCAATGCCAATAATATCAACATTACACAGTCATCTTGAGTGGATAATGAAAGATTATTGGCCAAGAGGTTAAGGAGGTATGGCCCCTGGGTTGTTGCAAGTGAAAAGCGATGCGCTGTATTTTATGATAAAAATGCCCAAGATATAAATCATTGAATAAATATTTACGTTGTCTCTCTATATATATATATAAAAAAAGA
>JAYMFT010274423.1:0-10578 GCA_038088735.1 Panulirus argus
ATATATATATATATATATATATATATATATATATATATATATAGAGAGAGAGAGAGAGAGAGAGAGAGAGAGAGTGTCTTCTGCATGCCATTTTAATCTTCATTACTGTCAGTGTTTGTAATATTGATGAAGTGTGAAGTCATCATGACCTTAGTGTCTTCCTGTCTCCCCCACAGATCAGGTCGCGGTCGTAAGAGCGAGAGGAGCCCCCCACCAGGAGATGCCCCACCCATAGATACACCCGCAGACCGCAAGTCCACCTCACCCAGGTCAGTACCGAGTCACTACTACCCCACCCAGGTAACTGCTACCGCACCTGGGTCAGTAATACCTGGTCAGACTTCATCCGGGTCATTGCCAGGTCGTCCCAACTCATTATAACCACGACCGGGTCACCTTGATCGATGTCAGGTCAAACGGATCAGTGTCAGGTCATCCCAGGTTACTATTGGCACACGTGGATCGCCTTGGCCGATCTCAGGCCACGCAAGTCAGTGCACCAGGTCAGCCAGTTGAGTGGTTTACCCACAGAGTAATACCAGGTAATGTCAGGTCTTCCAGGTCAGTTCCGGGTCATCCAATACAGCTCCGTGTTTTCGAACGCGGTGCCAGATCGCACTAGTGTGCTCCAGGTCATTCAGGTTAGTGCCCTGTCACAGGGCACCAGGTCATCAGGTTCACCCTCCAGGTCAGAAACAATACAAACGTTGTGTATGGATGGTTCACCTCGCTGGTCATGCCAGTTCCAGGTCATTCACGTAAGTGCCAAATGACCCTGGACTGTGCAGGGTCACTCAGACTATCTATAGCTTTGTGGACCAGTACTAGGTCACCTGAGCCAGTACCTCTCACCCTTGACGGCCTCAGGTCAGTTTCAGGTCGTCTAAATGTGGCATTCCCTGGTCTGCCTCATATCGTCTCAGCGCGGCATCTCCTGGTCAATTTCAGGTCGGCTTCATGTCAGATTAATACCGGACTTCCTGGTCAGTCTCAGGTCATCTAAGTGTCTCACCTGATCAGTCTCAGGTCAGCCTCAGGTCATTTGTATACTACACCTCCAGGTCAATCTCAGGTCATTTTTAGGCCCTTTTGGCACCGGCCCCTCCAGGTCAGCTTCAGGTCTGCAGTAACCTCTCACGAGGAGTGACTCGCTATGTGTCTCGCATGATCAACCAGGCTGTTCGTGGCAGACCTGTACAGTGACCTGCCTGCCCCTAAGGCTGCGTGGAAGTCAACGTAAACTCCTAATTGAGCGGCGACGGATTTTCCTCTTTAAAGCCGTTAAGACGAAAACACACAATCCTTTTACACGGAAACCGTATCTATTGTAGTGCTATTATGGCATTTAGTTCATCGTTATTATGTGTGAGAGAGTCTCTGGCCCCCCGCACCGCACCGCCAGCCTCACCCGTGTTACCAGCGTTCCTTCCGGCCGGAGGTTGTTAGGTAAACGTGTTATGGATTTTGCCTCTAATCCTTGATCAACAACTTTCCATTTTTTCCTCTGCCATCACTTGTTGGGGTTGAGGCAGGGGTAGCGGCTGGTGGTGATGAGGTTGGTGGTGTCAAGGTTGGTGATGAGACGGGTAGTGTTGTGAGGCAGGTTGGGTTGAAGCAGATGAGCGGTGAGGCAGGTGGTGTTGACCAGGGTGGGTGTTGAGGAGCGTCAGTACACCTGGTGGACCGTGCCTCATCACCACCACCTTGTTATGACTGCCTGACGGTGCCTCATGCTGCTGGTGACCGCCGCGCCCTGGAACATAACTAGAGCGCTGGGTGTCTGACGCCTCGGGAAGTGTAGAGGTGTATAGTGGGCATGGTAGGACCTGCGTGGGGGCCAGGTGCCACCACCACAACCACAGGACCACGCAGAACCATACGTTCCCTCGCAGCCCCACTGCCGCGCCTCACGTCCCGAGGATTGAGACGTATGGGGAGAGCGTTAGACGGGAAGGACACGCACCACAGTAACGTCCATGTTCTGCTGGCTGTATGTCCTCCTAAGGGCCATGTATATTGTATGGCTGCGATGCCCCTCTCTAGTATTGATGGGAGGCGCCCGTGGTGGTCACCGCCCCCTACAGGCGTGCAGTATGGCAGCGGAGGTCGGTCAGATGAATGGAGTCGTGAGATGAATGGCGGACTGGCATGAAGGGAACGGTGGAATGACGATGAATATTGCATTGAACGGTTGGGGAATATGGTTGTGGGACATGGAACACTGTGTGCTGACCAGCTTGCGGTGATGAACGGTCAAGCTTTGGAATCGTTAGACATAATAAGTGGAGTGCCACGGGGATTACTCTTGAAATCTAGTTTCTTCGACATATGAATATTAATGATTCTGATATTGAGCTGTGTTGAAGGATATCGGATTTCGCAGATATCCACGAAGCTACGAAGTAAAACTCCAACAGAACCTTAACATGTGCTGGTGCAAGCTGCTGTAGACGACCTGACATACCGGGCTCAGTTGGCAAATAAATTTAACAACGATTAGTAAATAGCTTTGCGCGTCGGCAGGAGTAATGAAGAGGAGGACTATAGTTTGATTCTGTTCAGATACCTGACCCTGGTTAAATAAGTAAATCATCGATTGACAAAAAGTCGACAGAAGGCTTCACAGGTTAGCGCCTTAGGCTGTAATGTGTAGGTTAAAGAAACTAATCCTTAACATTTACACTTCAGTGGTGAGTGACCAAACAATTGGCGTTCTTCTTTACAATTAGGTAAAACATTTTGTAGATATTTCTCTTAATCTTTTTTTTTTCTTTACCTTTTTGACCTAGGCTGTGAGCCTGACATCTCTTGAGGCATCTGAGACACACTCAGGAGGACCCAGTTGTGTGTGTTGCGGTCTGTGTTGCTCGGTCCTCCAGGTGTGCTCCCGCCTGGCGAGCCGCGCGTTCTAGCATGCCCGCTTCCTGATGCACCTCACTTCTTATTTCTGATCAGACTCTGGTGTAGTTCGTCTCTCGTTTCTTCGTCCTTGAAAAAAATGATGAAAATAAAGTAAAAAAACGAATGTATATCAGAGGAAGATGTATGGATTACTAACATACGGGGGGATTTCTCCTCTAGACGTGTGTGTGAGTGTGGCAGATGGTAGTATAGTGTGACGTGAAGCAGTCAGTATACATTGCTTATTGCAAACTGTACGAGGTGCTCCATTTTTTCTGCGCGAACTGAGGCAGACGGGAATTCGCCGGACCAGTAACATTTTCTGCACAACGACATATATACAAGATGCATAAGCGTGAACCAGTCTGCATGCGGGTAGAGATGATCTCCGGCAGGTGTGCTGCACCTGCAGGTAAACAACTGTGTTGGTAGTGGTGTGGCCTCAGTGTTTCCCACGACCGTGAACCTGATCACACTCTGAGAGCCAAGCAGCGATGTTAAGCTGAATCATCTCTAATCTAGATTACCTCCGGTAAAATTTGGCATCGTAAGTTTCATTTACTCTACCGTCAGTAACTTTATACACCATCCTTCCGTCTCTTGTGGCTGGGGATCCTCCTTTGAAAAGAATTAAACAATCGGGGCCGTCGACCCACTTGGCCAGTGATAAGTAAAGAATTCCTTCCTGGATGTGTGTGAACGTGATTGTTATTATCTGGGCTTTGCCCGGTTGTGTGTGTGTGTGTGATGACTATTTGTGATTACTGTTTATGTGTTACGGGGAGAGTTTTACACTCGTGTTACTCCGTCTCAGCCTTGTATATATATACCATGCCTTTACTCATACGTATGTATGCACACACACGCGCGCACCCTAGACTATGCCTGGTACCCATTTTATCGATAAGCCCTCGGGGATGGATGAAGAGCTGGGAGGACTGTGAACCGGTTGCCGTGACTCTTGATTCGAACTTGAGCGGGTTTGATCCCAGGCGGCTCGTGCGTGCGTGACGGTCAGTAACACTTACCGCTTTCCTGACACACACAGGCCGTGTGTGTGTGTGTTTGCCTGCAGCCAGCAGTGTGGGAGGACGACGTGTGACGGCTCGGATGCTGACCAGCACAGGTGGGTGACAGCAGTTGGCCGGAGAAGAAAAAGACAGGAAATGCCTTCATTACGAACAAACAAGTATAGCTGAACAGCAAGTTTTTTTTTTTTCACGTTGGATTCATAGATTATGTTTCTCACTTTTTTCGTGACTTAACTGTTATTATACAGGAAACTAAGGCAGTGCCCAACCCAGACGTAGACACAGTCTGGTGATGGGTGCTGACCCGCCGGGAAGCAAAGGATTCGAATGCTTGGGCCGTCCAGAAAGCCTCCTCAACTCTGTAGAGCTGCTGGCGTGCGTTGCCTGCCATATACCCGTTGAGCACAGACGTTTGAGACCGTTCCTCTGTGTATATTTTCTCCCTCATTGTGTCTCTGTAACTCATGCTTCTTCCTCCCCATTCCCTCCTGCCACACACGTCACGTGTCACCAAGCGGCGTGTCTCGGGCCGGTAGCTAAACGCTCTGGTTATCCAGTGAAGGGCAACAGCTGGCGTGTGGGGTGACCTGTGACGGACGTCTGCTCAGACCGATCGCCGCTCCAGCGTCGACCAGCGTTAGTTTTGAAACTGTGATTGTCTTATCAGACGAGGATACAGCAGTTCTGTATAGGTGGTGAAGGTAACATCGCTGGAGGTAGGTGGAGGCGAGGAGAGGCCCTACATGGTACCTTTCCAAGGGGTGCGACAGGCGGGCCCAAGAGGTCCCTGAGACCCAGAGTGTGTACGTTCCGTGGGGAAAGATAGGAACAGCGATAACGGCCCTGGTATGGTACTGTCAAGCAGGGTATCAGGGTACATTCGTGTACAAACGATAGTACAAAGCGATACAAACAGTGATAACATTGTTCGTCCCTTGTGTGATGTGGCTGTACTCGTACTGATACACAGGATTTATGTATGATTTACAGGGTACAGAGCAGGACTGACGGTTACATGTGACAAATTGCATAATGCAAGGTATGGCCCAGGCCGTCCTTGAAGCCTTGGCAGGGTAAATATCACGTGTTTCTCGATGCCCCGGGCCCGTCTGAAACCTGACACCAGTCATCTTGAGTTCATCAGCTGCAGAGCAGATCTGACACTCTCATTCCCCGGGTATACGGTTGTACCTGTAACCCAGACGCACTGCCTGGTACAAGGCGGATGTCTTCCTGAACGTGTTGGACAGAGAGCGTGAGGCGGGTAGAGAGATGGCGGTGGGTGATGGGTGTGGGTGGGTGGGGTGGGTGAAGGGCGAGCACTATGGTGCGACGTGCGGGTAGCGGCATCGGCCACAAGCATCGACACTGCAGCCCCAGGGGAGCCCAGCGCACCTGAATCCTGCTGTACCCGAGTACTTAGAACAACCACGCTCATGGATAGAAAATATGAATAGGATATGTACAGTTCTTATATATGGAAAACGTATGACCTGATACTACAAAATACGTATAAAAGAGGCATAGTTATATTTTCACAGACCATGAATATTCTTGCTATTTTTTATACTGGTGCATTGGAAGATGTGACTTGTGTACGCTTATAATTCATGTACGAATACAGGACTCGTTCGTCTGTGGGCCAGAACGGTGGAAGGTGATCGGGGTCGGAGGACAGCCAGTCCAACTGGGTCTTCCTGTCTGGGCGGCGGGAGATGTTTATGTAACGGGAAGACTCGTGGGTTATGGCTGCACCTCGTCTGTACACTACACTTGTGTTCATTGTATTCAAAACTAATGTTTGTATGTCTGTAAAACATATATGACGTGGACTAAATTCTTGTTCAGGTACATAAAAAAACGATCCATTATATTAGATTAATCGATGATCGAGTATCGCTATAAGGTTAACGGCAAATATGGAAAACACGTAAGTTATCATGACAACTGTTATGATTCCGCTTTCCGTTGATGGCGTAGGGCAGGGGACGAGCGGGTCGCATGCCCCACTGCTGTTACTCTACTGCATATTAATCAACTTTCCACGCTGCTATTCCCAGTTGAAGGAAGTATCAACTACTGACATATTTTTCCTAATGGTAAAAATCAGTTTCATTGGAATCTTCAGTTATGATAATCGTAGTGGGAGTAACGGTAATGTCATTAATCTCTTTCTACTCATCTTTATTAAGATGATTGTTCTGATTATAGTAATAATGAAAACTGTTACAGTAGAGGTGATATTGGGTAATGTATTTTTATTCATTTTTTTTCTTCAACTCAGGCGGCCGCTCGCCAAATCCAATAACCTCGACAATTACGGAGAAAAGATTTGCCCGTTATTGCTGAAGATTGTCAGTATTTCCAGATAAGTGCAGAGCCAACGTGGCGGCCCAATAATATCGCCAACATCAACAGAGATTGGATTTGCTATGGTAGAGAGGCAGGGACCATACTTCTGACCATATATGTAGATCAGGCACGAATATAAATGTTGGGTTTTAGAACACTCCTTCAGGAAGGCACATATGTGCACACTGAGAAGATATTAAAACTTCTTTGTATACATATAAAAGAAAATCACAGTAAGATTAGATAGTAATATTACTTTAATGTTTCGTAATACGAAGAATTGATCGTACTATCGTGAGATTGAAAGTTGTATTGTTGCTGTTAATGTTATATAACCCAGTGGTGTCGACACCTGTTCATTATCTCCAACAGTGTTGTGATCGTATGCCTCGGTAGATAGTTGCTGCGTTCATGTGGTGGAACTTCGCGAATTATATCAAACATCCACAAGTTGGTTGTCGAGTACAACATTTAAAGTTGATCCTTTTTTTAACATTAAACATCACATCTCTCTACAGTGGGCTTTAGCATTACCTCATACAGAAGATTGACTAGAAGTGGGTTTTTTTCAGATTCCCAGAGTTCATAGGACCAACAACCGGGTTGTGTGGGGCGCGCCAACCACCGGAAAAGTTTGATAATTTGGTCAATTGGTGGTGGTTGGGCGGCCACCATCTGGCTCTAGGAGCAAGGCAAAGCCGAGGAAGATTGTAAAGTTTATTCTTTGTGGCAGTGACATTTCCTGAGGAATAACAAAATGTATAGGTTTGTGTAGGTTTTAACGATTTACATGTAAGGAATGTCCTGAATGTCAGTACTGAAATGTCTTGCTGTGAAGTAAATGCTCGCCCCCGTCCTTCTCCTCGTTGGGTCGTCAAGTTAATGATACGTTACACGTTATTAGTTAGCCTGATGCCGGATTGTTTGCTGCTGACATATAATCAGTTGACTGTTAGATGCTGAACTGCGAGACAATTGCCCAACCTAGATAGGCTTTCATCTAAACAAGCAAAGAGGCTTGCTTGGCTGCAAGACAAACGGGGCCAAATGTTAAAGTTCAAACCACTGTTCATCAAAAATTAGCCAGACGCAAGAATACAAGGCAAACGCTGTTTACCTTGTGTTTATGAACTCACTGACCTGGAAACTGCTTCTCATGAACCCTTTAAGCACGACGGTACGACCCTTGAGCACGACGGTACGACCCTTGAGCACGACGGTACGACCCTTGAGCACGATGGTACGACCCTTGAGCACGACAGTATAACCTTTAAGAACGACGCTAGAGCATGTCTGGGTGACATTTGGGTCTGAGTGCTTGGTGTTTGACCTGACCTGACCCGGCCAGGCCATCACAACCTTCGTCGAGCTCAGGGGTGTAGGGCGATGTGTGAAGTAGGTAGGCTACGCGGAAACTCTAGGCTATGGTGGGAAATGTCCTGTCAACGGTAATTGCAACTGTAATCAGTTAGGATATACTTAATTAGTGTCTGTTGCGTGGTAGGATGTACTGGGATGAGGGCCTAGACAATGCTTATGAGACCAGATGCCGCACACACACACACACCATTTATCGACCATCCCCAACGGGAGGATGAACACGCTGGGTTGACTGTGGGCCGACCGCCTTCGCCCAAGATTCGTCCTTGGTCATCGATGCCAACCAATACAATACGGAAGCCTTTGTGTGTGTCTGTGTGTATAGTTACTTATCTGTACTGTATGGGGAGAGACTTCGACACTCGTAGGCCCTCCATCTTTGAATTGTTGCTGCAATTTTACATCTTTAATTTCTCTGTGTCTATCCATCACTGTCCCTTGCATCCATTGCCTTCATACTGTATGAATTCTTTACATCTTTTCTAGCAAGTTTTTCGCTTGGTTTCATGTTTTGATCCCTGGCTTTTTTACCCTTGCATCTCTCGAAGAACTGTTTGCTGTACAAAAAAAGGTGCAGGTGCGTTCAGGTCACTTCTTAATCCTCTCTCTTCCATGGTAGACAGATTGGCGGCCTCTGACCTTTCCCTGGAACTTAACACTTTTGATTCTAGCACATATCTTAGTTGCCCTCTGGACCGTATTCTGTCACGCAGTTCTTGCGTATAAGTGCGGTGACCAAACATAAGAAGAATATTCTAGTTTTAGTTTAATATATTAATGTAGAGCTTGCTAAATATTTCTTCACGGACCAAAGCCCACATCAAGGCCGGGCATTAATTTGAATATAAAGAGGTTAATGGAAGGGTTAGAGAGAACCAGGGTCATAGGGTCTTGGTTCGCACCAACACCTGTGACTTGAAGCACATGAGTGCTTGGTAGGTGTTTCATTATTAATATTGATAATGATAATAATAAGAAGAAGTAGATTAAGAAGAATATAGTTGTTCTTGTTATTGTTAACAATGTATTGAATGGACTACAGCTAAAGGCTGAAAAAATATACAGAAGGTACATGTATCATTAAACAGTGGAACTTTCAAGATACGAAGCTGGAGGTGACCATACGGTTGACTAATTGTTGATGTTCTCAGTGGTTGGGATAGGGCTGTTATTGTTGTTGCGGTCTGGACAAGCTCAGTGTTTGTGGTGCCGAACTGCGACTCGGGGACAAGGGATCTTTGGTGACGGTGGCGAGAAGTGTGCGGTAGTTCCCTCGTGAAGTGTGAGTGGAGATTCAGTTGAAGGGTGGACAGAGTCGGGAGGGTTCGTATTGTAAGTGTCTCTTGATTGGTGGTGTATGTATGTGTATGTTGGTATGTATGTATTTGAGCAATACATGTTTTCACGTTTGTGTATTTACGTGCGCGCGTGCGCGTGCGTGTGTGTGTGTGTGTGTGTGTGTGTGTGTGTGTGTGTGTGTGTGTGTGTGTGTGTGTGTGTGTGTAAATGCCTGCGTCTGGTGACTGGAAGAAGTCAGAGGAATGTGTATAGCCACGGACATTACAAATATATCTTTTTGCGTTTATTGCCACTGGTGGTGATAATATGCGTTCCTTTGGTCTGGTAACACAGAACCACATGTTAACTGGAGTATAACTAACTTTCAGGTGAGGTGTGCAGCAGCCGTCATACGTACAGAATGAGCGAGTCTTGATGATGAATGTGATATAGACTTTCACGGTACAACGGCTCTCGAATCCCGTTCGTGGTATCTTGTCACCATTTGTTTTTCACATAAACCTTACATAATTTTATGTAGAGTTTGCCATCTTCTTAGCTTAATTTGTTACCAGGCTTGCCTTTTGAAGGCGGAAGGTCAGGTGCATCAAGTGTGACCTGGACAACTGATTCTTCCAGAATGTTTGGCGGTCTTGCACCTGACAGAAGCAACGGCAACGCTGCAACATGGAACGTGATTGAAATGTTAGGGAATTGTGCCCAGACCCGACCTGCCGGACACTGTGACCAAAGTTTCAGCTCATACAACACAGGATATTCAACGATCTTATTGATCATAAGTTTTGACGAGAAATATGTTAAGTTGAATTTAATTAGGAAACAGAAAATAATAATGTTGGTTATAATGAAAATGATAAGTTATTGACAGTTCCATACGTATTAACATTACTAAGTATTACGAATTCTTGTCAATTTGTTCCCGATAACTGGAAGGCTCCAGAGATGTAGTCATGCATTGCCAGCCTCCTGAACATACCTCAACGACGTCGGCCTCTCACGGTAATGTTATCTCGCATATTTTACAACGTTACACGTACGGTAGGCGCCTTCAGCGTAACGCTACCTCCCCATCAGGAAGTTGTGACGGGCATCCCGTGTCACGTCACGTCTCGTCACGGCCTCTGTGTGCATGATACCAGCCCCTCGTCCAACAAGTGTGTCAAGGGTATCCTGCCGTCATGTCACGGGTTCATCGCTTGTCCTAGGTGACGTCATCAGCGGCAAGCGGATTACAGATGTGGTGTGCCTCACGCGCCAACACCCGGACTGTCTTGAGCACAAGGAAACACCATCGATCTGGAGAATGCTTGGCTTTCTTTGGTACTTTTATTGCCGTGTGCGAGAGGTTAGTGCGGAAAGTTTGGAAAAGTGTTAATTCTAGATTCGCGTGAACAGATTTGGCTCGGAAATTATTTTGCGATGATTTAGGTTCACTTAATTTATTTGAGGATCATCGACTTCCTAAGCTCTTGATTATATATATATATATATATATATATATATATATATATATATATATATATATATATATATATATGGTGAAAAGGATTTTGAGCGATCGGGGCCTGAACATGCAGGAGGGTGAAAGGTGTGCCCGGAATAGAGTGAAATGGAA
>JAYMFT010274434.1:0-24150 GCA_038088735.1 Panulirus argus
ATATATATATATATATATATATATATATATATATATATATATATATATATATATTATAATAAATCATATGTAGTAACTGAAGAAAATAAATCAATAGATGTAAATAACAGCTGGGGTCCGCACCTCCCCTTTCAGCCTTTGAACAAACCCATAGGAGCTTAGTATTCAATAAAGGTTCCCCGGTACCAAAGAAGAATCGCTTGTTACTATAATCTCCAGTGTACTTCATAGCGTTGAAGAACATCACTTTCTACGAGGGGGAAAAAAATAGGCATATTGGGAAAGCGGACGAAAAATAAATAATGTCATGTTATTTAGTATTGTATGCAGTAACTTTTTCCATTGGTTTCATCTGTGTTGTTTCAGGATGGAATGGGAGGTTAACGAAACGCTGAACACTCAAGAATAAAAGTTATTCATGTGTTGCAAATATATTCCAAGGTGAATGATTATGCAAGCTCTTTACAAGGAAATGTTTATCACGCCTTAAGACATAGCGGGGATGATGTACATTTCATATGAATATAAATGTAATACAAACATAAAACTGATATTGCAAATAAAGGCACAATACTGTATATCATAAATCATTTCTGTACCACCAGTTTTCATTCATAAATATAGTGTGTTCAGTAATACGACAAATGTAGCCATTTTCACTGTTTAAGGCAGGCGTGTTGATCTTAATGCTTATCAGATACCGCATCTGGTTACTCCAACTTAAACAAATCTTCAACACCTTCAGCTGCTAACGATGATTCTAAGACCACATACAGTTTCACAGAGCATACGGCTCATGCAGCAATAAATTACTTTCCCTAATAACAGCTCTCTTTCCTAAAAAGTCAGTGGCCTGTAATATCACGACACGTTATTTCCATTACGTTACAAGGATACGTGTAAAGAACTTGGTCTTAGTGATATTTCTGACTCATAAATAACGACTAAAAGACGTTATCAGTTCTTTCTTTATCTGTTCGTTTGCCTGAGAACACAAGATGGTTATTTTAGCGTTTCCGTCGAGCTTAGCGATGCGTCACTCATTTCATTCATTCCCACAAATGAAGGCAGACCTTAAAAGAGCAACACACACACCAAAGACGATTAAATGCCTTCGTCGAAATGGTATCCGTACTAGATGTTTCCCGGATGCGTGTCAAGCTATACTGTAATTTGTTGACCACTCGGGATCTACTTGGTACGTTATCTACTCTCTGATCTCTAGGTTGTCCTCCAGCAGCCAAGCAAATGTCTCCTCCTCCTCTGCCTTGACAACCAAATCCCTGTTGGTCTGGAAACTAATAAATATTATTTATGCAGCAGAAGGTAATACGCACCGTGGAGGGACAAGAGAGAGGACACGCCATCACATGATATGCTACTCAGCCTTGACCACGGGCGACCGTCTCGGAGCCCATGTCTATAACTATATAACTAAGTCCTGATATCCATCTATACTCTCATGATTCTATACACTCAAGCCCGCTGGGTGCCTGTAACATCTATATTTGTGAAACTCTAAACAGAAGTTGTCCACTGCCTTGTTAAATCTCGCTAATGCCAGGGCGCGTGTGCAGGGTGGTTAAACGTCATGATGAAACTCCTAGGCTATTTAACGTCTGAATACCAATGCCCAGAAACCCCGCCGCCGATGCCCAACATCCCTACAAATTACCCGTGTGACCTAGTGAAAGTCGCATCTAGTTAGTGGGCATGGCACGTTCTTTGAGGGCCTCTTGGCTTATCATTTTGCCCCATGCTAACTGACAGGCATACAGGAGAGATTTTGGCCAATGGATAGTGCAGAGGAGGAGGAGGTTATGTTTGAGGCTTGTGTTTGTGAGGGACGTGCGTGCTGTAGAGTCTGTGTGATGGACGACGTGTGGTGAAGGCATTGTGGTTAGGGGATAAATACGGTGGGTGTTATTCAGTGGACGTGTGGTTGGGGGGTTGTGGTAAGACTAAAGGGTGAGTAATAGACGTGCCGGTGAAGACTGGTGGAAGCTCTTCGGAAAGGGATGTGTAACAGAAAATGACATACATGAAATGGTGGATGTATTAGCTGAGCATTCGTGTGTGTGTGTGTGTGTGTGTGTGTGTGTGTGTGTGTGATGTACTTCGCATGGTGCATGTGTAGGGAAGATGTATGGTGTAGATCTTCTGAAACTGAAGCAAAGAGGAGGACTTCGATATATATACACCGTCTCTTGTTTTAGGGAGGGTATATAGGGAAGGCAGGGAGGGAGCAATCCACCGACACCCAGCGCACACACACACACACACACACACACACAGTCTACGCAAAGGGCTAAGAAGTAGGTGGATCGATAATAGAATGGTCCGCCCCACTGGGTTTTCTCCGAACTTTGGCAACACCCAGACGGTAGACAGGGAAGTGTAGACACACGGGCATAGTGTAGACACAAGGGTGTGGTGCAAACACACGAGTGTGGTGTAAACACACGGGTGTGGAGTATGGTGTAAACAAATCTGTTGCGCAAAGAGGCAGGTGTGGTGCATAGACGGTGATGCGCAAAGTGACAGGGGTGGGGAGGAATCTTGAAGCAAAAACCTTTGATGCACAGACTTGAAGAGGGTGAGTGTATATGTGTGTGTGTATATGTGTGTGTGTGTGTGTGTGTGTTGCTCAGACAAAGACTGTTGTGGTGCACAGACCTGGCCAAGGTCGTGGCGTGCACATCCCGGAAATAAGAATTTTCGTTTTGTGATTGTTCAACAGCCGTCCTGGCGGGGGTTGTGGCGTGGCTCTGGCGTATTATGGGAGGCGGGGGTCACATTGGCTGGCCACCCACCCGTTAATGGCGCTTCCCACCAACCCGTCATCAGCTTAACAAAATCAATATTCTATGTAAAAGTTTTTACCGCGTCTAATTTTTGTGGCTGGGCTGTGTATGTACGCATTCACAAAACTTATCAACTAATGTTCTTATCTTGATATTTGAAAAAAAAAAGCACTGAAAACATACCAATATAATTAAGGATTACTTTTACCATATGTGCAGTAATATATTTTAAGACAAAACCTTTACTTATATAAACAATTAGAGCGTCCGACTTTATAAAAAATCACAAAATAATTGTCCTTTACTATTGTTGGAAACGTTTATAATACATAAGTATATAGAATCAAATTATTCAAGGTACCTATTATAACGATCATTTCTAATAACTGGCCAGTTGATTGAGATAAAGATCAGGTAACCAACCATGCATATTCTTATAGATAGTGCTGTATAGGCACAGAGAGAGTGTGTGTGTACACGTCTTTGATGTATTCTGAACACCCGAGGAAAAACATTCGAGATAACAGTTTCGTGGTTACGAGATGACGTTGTTGGTCTCAACGACCACTGGCAGTCGACGGTTCTAGAGCCCAAATAACCACCTAACTGTCCTTGTCTGACGTTTAACGTTTGTTGTTAGACAGACGTTGGCCTTGTGACTTCCAGCTGCTGAGAACCATTGCACACAACTACAATACACAGAACACAACCCCCCAATCATTACTTAACTCGGTAACGATCTATGGTTGAACAAAGCTGTCAATAGCCACTAAATCCAGTAACATAACGCGCTTACCGAGAACAGTCTCAGCGTTACACAAATGAATTCTTCCATTATGCTTGCACGGGTGATTGAGACATCTGGTGCGCTCTGGTGGAGATGGTGGCGTTGGAGTCTGTGGAGGTGGTGGTGGCGTTTAAGACTGCTTTTGGTGGAATTGGAGATTCTGGTGGTGGTGGTGTTGTTGGAGACTGAGTTGGTGGAAATAGGGATTTTGGTGGTGGTCGTGTTGGAAATTGTGGTTGGGTAGGAGGTTTGCGGTGGTGGTCGGTGCTACAGCATTGTAGGAGGATTGATACGTTATACTTATTCACGCATGCAGTTCATTAACATTCAACGTTCATGTTAATCTTCATAAAAGCATGCAGATGTCTGCGCGTGTGCTAATCATTAAAGTGCCTACTATGGGTAAGGTCGTGGAGTCTGGACTTTCTACCAACAGGCATCACGCACGGACAGCTTTAATACCGTAGTAACGTTAATCATGAAGAATAAACATAGATTTTATCTCCCGCAATGAACGGACGAGACACTAACTAGTCTCTCTCGTTTTACATTTCTGACGTGTTTGAGATCCTAATTTCCTCGACCCGGAAGTTTTAAAGACGCGCGTCACCACGGAACAAAGACGAAACAGCGTGGCGGTTGTCAGTTTAAAGACGTGTGTGTCACGCCCGGGGCAGAACCACGGTAGGTAGAGTAAACAGCATTGACGGGAGAGGGGAGGGGGTGGGTGAAGTCATTCAAACGGCACAATCGTGGCAAGGACCGAAAAAACCACAATAAAGGACAGACGGCAGTTTAATAGAAGGCACCAAACGGCGAGTGAGACCCGAAGGCAGTTTAAACGATCCACTACGGTAGACTTACAACTGCGAGGCGAGAGGGAGTGCATAGATGATATTAATTACTACGTTGGACTACAAGAGCGTGAGGGATGGCAGTTTTAAAGATGGCGTGTCACACTGGTACACACATGCAGCCTTGCAAGCGTGACGAACTGCAAGTTTAAAAAAAAAATGCACTGCCTCAACGTGACATGCAGGATCTGGGCGGCAAGAGACCTGGGTGTGTAGGAATGTGAAGATAACCACCTCCACGCGGTGTTGGCTGGTGGCTTTCCAGCAAAACTTTCGGAACGGCTGCTCCAGACGACATTCCGCGTGAGAGCGCACGGGGGGTCGAGATTATAACGACGCTCGACCGCTTGCAACCCGGGTAAATGGAGTGTTGTAATCGCCGCGTGCGGGAGTGCATTATACGCTGCCGGGGCGGGTGTAAAAACACTCGTGCGGTTCCTCCCGAAAGACTTTTGGGATGGATCGAGGGAGACGAGAAGATTCTCCACGCGTTGCTCGGGCTGCGCATCCAAGCACGAGACTGTGTAGATGAACGTGGTCGAGGGCGTCTGTATATCGCAGGGGTTTCACTTGTTTTCAAAAGTTCCATTCAGGCTGTCGAAGAAACTGTGTAAAGGTATGAATTCAGAAAGGGGGGATGATGCCGCTGCTGAACGACAGGGAACTGCATGTCGTGACTGTGTCTGGTTGGGTGATCGAGAACAGTGATACTCAATGGAGGTAAAATTCTCAGTAACATTTGAGTCAGACGTGGCGTTCCCCAAGGGTTACAGTTGGGATCATCATTTTTTACTGGGTATGTTTACGAGTTACAGAATGGGAAAGTCAGCAAAGACAACTAGGTTTATTATTGCCCGGGAAGTAAACGAGACAAATGGGAATGAATATATCGAGACATTTTCCGGAGAGATAACAATAGAATATCTTTATATGCCTCAAACGACGAGTCGTGAGATTACAAATCCTGAGGAAAAAAAATATATGATTCAGGTTTAGACCATTGTTTTAAGCGAGTTTCACTACTCACGTAGTACAGTATTGACAATGCACTAAGAATGTAATAACCGTGTTCTTGAAAAACGTCTATTGTGACACAGAGCTGTCGATATTTAACATCAGTCTTTTCCCTACTGATATAAGTATTCGGATAACTTAGTTCTTAGATCTCTCTTGACACGGGTTTTAATCTTTACAATAAGTACAAGGAGCTACGAAACATTATATAAAATCACACATGCTGACTAGTCAAATCTAAAGCATTTGACACGGTACTGAAAATACTTAGATTTAAGATACCATGTAAAGCATAATTCGACTCTATGAAATAATAGGAATAATAGGACACGCATGAGTGCATCATCAGATCCTTGCAAGGAGTGTCTCGTTTACGTTTCAGTCACTAGAGTTTGCTAACCACAAAACCAATACGCAGTAAATCTGGCTTGGCTCATCTCGTGTGTTAATCCGAGTTCAGTGCCGTTCTATGTCGCAGTATACTGGAACTTGGCGTGAAACATTTTGAGGAAACCTTAGGTGTTGATAAACTTGTGGGTTTCCCATTACACAGTTGCATCAAGCGATAGTCATTGTTTTTGCTGAGTGCGTAATATTTATTACAATGTGTACGAGCCAACAATTCTTTTTTTTTTTTTAATTAAGAATTACACTCGACAAAACCAGTATCATTTGTTCTGAATTATGAGAGGTATACAATTATCTACCTTCCTGGTTCCATCTGGATTTAAAAACAGACAACACAACTACTTTTACATAATAGTTGACAAGTATGGTTTTCGGAAACCATAACAGCATAATCACTATGTATTTACAATAAAATTACCATTGCTAAAAGTTCACTTGGCAAACATGAAATCACCGCTGACAAAATATCACTAAATTGAAATTACATAAACAATAAGACTTACAAGCTCTTTTTCTCCCAACGTTGCTAAAGAACAGTTATAAATGCATAATCATAAATCACAAAGAAGGACGCGGACGAAACGATGAGACTAAAGCGTTCAACGAGCGACGAGAACGAAAACGCTACTGAACTACATGCTCAAACAAACGAGGAGAAAGAGGCTATTAAGCAACGTGGGTCAACGATCGACGACCCGGACGAAACCTACGGTAACTTAAAAATAAGATGATCGAACGCGGGCCAGGGCCGAGAGAGCTGTCAACCAATGACGCCTAGTCATCCAACTGGTGTGTGTGTGTGTGTGTGTGTGTGTGTGTGTCGTGACCACATCATTGGGGATTACCGGACCCCGTCTGGTCGAGGACGGACTACGCTAGCTAGACCTGGCGCCGGGAACCGTCACTCCAGGGGACGAATGGGGATTACCGGACACCCAACTTGTTGGTTGGGGTAACTTACCCAAAGCCCTCTGGCGCTTGGAACTGTCATTCCAAGATTACGTGGGATTACCGAAACGCGCAAACTGGAACTTACTAAGACCGGACCTGAATCCTGGAGCCGTCACTCCAGGAGGCTACCTGGGGGGGATTAAAGGAAAACCCTTGACCTGACGCCGGCCGGGAACTGAGCGTCACTCCAGGTTATTGTGTAATGTCCGGAGGACCCAAAACTGGCAGAGCAAGGCCTACGCTAGACCTGACGCCAGAGAAACGATCACCCAGGCAAGGTTGGTTGCCGGTCGGTCGGTTGCCGGCTGCTGGCCGGCCGAACAAACAGGTATTCCCAGGGTCGTGGGGATGGAAAGCTCTCCTTTAATAGAACGTCAAAGCTAGCACATGAGACCCCTGTCTTACTTGACCATGTTAGAAATATCTTTTTTCGTTGAAATATCTCTAAATTTTACGTAATTTGTGTGTGTGTGTGTGTTCATCGACCCATGACGGTTTAGCCTGTGCTTGAAATGCATATTAGCAACATATGAAGGCACACAGACCCCCAGTACTTAAGAAAAACGACTGTGCATAAACGGTGTTCAAAAGCCATAAAACCCTATAAAATGGGTACTTAAACATTCAGACGGGAGCACCGTATAACAAGGACTTAATCGTTTACCCACGTCACTTCAGAATTGAGTGTCTACGAACTTAAGTAAATAGACAATTACAAGGCCTATTAAGAGAGGAGGCTTAGTCATGGGTGACTCAGGAAGATAAATTAAATTTCAAGACTGATGGACGAAGAACATTTTTGCCTTAGTTCAAGGCCTACTCGAGATGCAGCCTCCAACATACCCAGCTGTCTTGCGAGCCCGTAAACAGGTTCATGGATGGACAACTTAAAAAAAAAAAAAAAAATAAAGTCCAGGGCGAAGTAATAAGCTGTACAAAACACCTGATTAGATGCCAAGAGAAGCTACGTAACAAGATTCTACGAGAGTTACCAACGTGTACGAGAAGTTTGCGACGTGAAGTCGCTTCCCAAGGTTACGAAACGAATTTGCTACCTTAATTACGTCACTACGGATGTGTCTACATAGGCTAGGTTTACCAATACACAAGATGGAATTAAATCCTCCATCACGAATTTCATTATTACACAATTAAACTGAGTTAAAACGACGCTGTGCAATTCACGAGCTCTGTAACCACGAAACAATTATCGTACCTATATGGCTGTCTCCATGATGCACATTGATGAATATATACATACACCTCTGAATCTATGATTTACACTACATAAACTATAGCCTGAGGACTGAACTATGGATACCTGAGAAACTGCGTTCAATAGTGTATACGTAACAATAAGACCAAGAGGAATTCAATACGTCATGAATGAGGCTTGTGAGGTTATATATACTCTGTAATACTTGTCAAGACCACCACCTCCTTATGCTATGTAATACAATGAGTAGTACTTATATGACTACTGAGTAACTCACGGTGTTCTGTAGTACTTATAGTACTAATAATAAGACTACTGAGTAACTCATAATGCACTATGTGGCACTTATAAAACTGCTGATTAGCTGGAAAGGCTAAAGGTTGGTTGGTTGTTTGGGCTTTAAGCCTATCAACTGCCAGTACCTTTCAGGTCGTCATGGTCAAGTTTTTAATACCTCAAATATATTTTAACACCCTCTGATGTAAAAGATAATTCTAACGCAACATATACACTTCCACTGCGTATGCATCCCTTAAATTGATTACATAAAAGATAACTAAGTTTAAGTGGTGAAGATAATTCCAAGAATAAATACACTCGCACTATACTTACATATGACCAACACAAAGGCAAGATGGTTGGGATTTGGGCCTAGCAACTGATAGAATCAATACAACCACTATCGTCAGACTACATACACCTTTTGAGAAACAACTAACAACTTCATAACGATTAAGAGGGAACTCGAAAACCACAAACAATCACAGCATAAATGTGAGCGGCTCATGTTGGCTACATAAAATGTATTGGTTATACTACAGGAGTAATACAGTTGCAATACATTATCAATTATGCTATTAATAAGAAAATAGGCTTCAATAATGTAAGGCTATAAATTACACAAAATTCTTTATATTTCTGATGAAGTTGTTATAGGTAAATAAATCTTCCCCCTTCATGTTGCATAATTTTCTTGAGTTCATGCACAAATTAACAATCAAGAAAAGGATAACTATGAAAGCCTAAATGCATCCCGTCATTATCAAGAATGTGCACTCAATATTCTAGTAATTACTAAAAATAACCGATTTGAGAAAATTGTCAATCAGCCTGAGGGTTTATATATAATTCATGACATTTTATTATGAAATTTTTTATGTTTGACTATACATATTATGAATGTGAATGCATGGGGTTATATACACATCGAGCGTCCGTAGTATTAGCTGAGACTCCGTGGTCTTGGCTTGGTCTTAGCTGTGTCCGTAGTCTTAGCTGAGTGTCCGTGGTCTTATATTTCTTTTCTTCATGAACGAAGTAAATGTTCCAAAATTTTCCGGTCGTTGATTATAAGTTAAAGTTGACGGCATTAATGCCTCTCGCTCTTAGATGAAGGTTTAGCACTGCTGACCAACCAACCTGTGCATATGGTTAACATTTGTGTGTTAAGGGCAGAGGGAGTTTAGCACTCGCGTTGCCCCGTCTCTTTACCCTGTATATATGTACCATGTCTTCACTCTCATGTGTGTACACATACACACACACACCAGCCTAAGCCAGGTGTGTGTGTTTGTGTGTGTGTGAAAAGACACCTACGGCAAGACTGAAACATCGTCAGTTGAAGTCAAAACAGCTTCTTGCTTCAATTGAGTCCATCATGCCCCTGCTCCTGAGTGTGGCGCAGCCTTAAAGCTGCAGATTCCCCTTGGGAAAGCGATCCTGGGGTTATAGAATAACGTTTGTGCGTGAGAGAGAGAGAGAGAGAGAGAGAGAGAGAGAGAGAGAGAGAGAAGGGGGGATGCGTGTTTGCATGGGGGTATTTATGCTTGAATAAGCAAGTATATCTGCGTTTGTGCTTTTACCTCTGTACATTCGTGACTGAGTGTCTGCCTGTCAGTCTATCTGCATCTGTTACATTATATATATGCGTATAATTACCTGTTGCATCGTACGGGGAAGGAAATTCTGCACTCGTGGGGCCCCATCTCTTGAACTTTCTTTGTCTTGATACGACTTTTTAAACTTCTGTGCGCTATCCACATTTACAGCTTCACCCACAAGTTTTACACAACAGATACACTTCTTCAGTTCTTTTCTAACAAATTCCTTGCATTCCTTTATGCTTTGGCTTCTGGTTGTTTTACCCTTGCATCTTTTTTTTGAAATGATCACAAGTAACAACAGCAAACTGATTTAAAAACTTAAAGGTTAACGATCATGTTACCCCTTACTCCTCTCTCTTCCTTAGTGGATAAATTCAAAGCCTCGCCTCGTTTTTCCTCGTAACTCATCTTCTCTCTAATTCTGGTACCATCGTTTGTTACCCTCCTCTGGACCTTCTACCTGCTTCTTGAAGCGCGGTGACAAAAACTGCGAAGCATATTCTAGTTTCAAACGAAGGTTGGATGTGTTTATGGGTTCAGTCGGTTGGTTGTAGGGTGGACAGGCTCAGGATCTGTCTAGCATAGGCTAACAGGCCTCTTGCAGTGTCCTCACTTCTTATGTTCTTAGTTTTGGACTAATGTAGGATGTGAACAACTTTGTTGAATACTTACCTATTCATGCACGTAAATGCCATTGTAATATTCACCAGTTTGTCTCTTTTTGGCAGCCACCTTATATGGGACTCTGGCGACAGATGAGGGACAATGCCTAGATCCGAAAGTCTCTCTTTACAGATTCCTGCAGCTCACTTCCCTCTGAATAGTATTCATAATGAAACCCTCTTTCGCTCGTCCCAGTCCCATTACATTCTCTCGTATGTGTGTGTGTGTGTGTGATTAATAGTAAATTTGTGTTACGGGGAGAGAGTTTTACATTCGTGTTGCCCTGTGTCTTGACCTTGTATATGTAACATGGCTTTACTGGTGTGTACACACACACACACACACACACATACCCTAGTCTAATCCAGGTACCCATCTATCAATCAGTCTTAATGGTTGAGGATGAACACCTGGGTTAGGTGTGGGCCGCCCAGGATTCGAAGCCGGGCAGACCCCTACTCACTCATGGTCAGTGACGCCAACCACCAGTGTGTGTGTGTGTGTTTATAAGTATGTGTTTGTCTGGCTCCGTATATGTGTCAGTTCGTGTATGAACGAGTCCCTGTAACACTAAAATTATCTTTCTCAAGACATGTTGGGACCTACAAACACACATACAGACATACACACAGACACACACACGTGGAGCAGGATTGCTCAACCTTCCTACAGAACTACAGCCTATCCTTAACATTTTCGCCCTTTGAGCACGATGGTATAACCCTTCTCTATAATAGCTATGGTCAGGTCATAGGTCATTTCGTCATACATAGGGGTCGTGACGTGTGCCTTATGGGATAATGTTCGCCACATCACTTCATTTCGCCTGAGCTCTCCCCACATCCTCCGTTTGATACAGAAGTGCTTCTCTCTTGGTTTCTTTCTGAATATGGATGTTTGTGTGAATGTGTATTTGTTTGTTTGTACCAAGGATTGTTTGTTTCTTTCACTTCTTGTTTGTTTGTTTCTATGTTTGTTTGTATATGTGTGAGTAAATGCGTCGTTTTTAAAGTGCTTGTGTGCGTGTGTGTGAATGCGTGGTTTTTAAAGTGCTTGTGTATGTGTATATGGGTATTTGCATTTTGTTTCAAACATGCGACTGCAAACATGCGCACATCTACAAGTAGCTCGGTGCACTTGCACGAGGACAGATAAATGCAGGTTTACGCACACACACACATATATCATTCAACCCCAGCACCCCTGCAGGGCTCCTGCAACCTCAAGGCTGCACTCCACGAAGGATCAGAAAACTGTTCGGCTCCTAAGCAGCGAGAAGGTCCTTGACAATACTATACTTCTTTCCATCCAATGACAATGACACAACCTTGTTTATAGGTGATTCTTCTTACTCGGTAGAGCCCGGCAATATATATATATATATATATATATATATATATATATATATATATATATATATATATATATATAAGCACTACTTAAGCTGATACATGGACCCTGCAGCACACGAACGAGCTAAATATAACCCTTGGGAACTGGGCAACATTTATCCGCAACGCCTGACACGTTCACGCAATATGGTTAATCACTCTGATCTCTGAACGTAACACAAGCACACTGCCAGGGTACCTTCACTAACCCCCTCACTGGGTGGAAGGGCTTTGTAACCTTACCTTAGCGACGTCCAGAAGTGTTACGAGTTTAACGTCCCCCATGGCGAAGGTCTGCTGACGAAGGATAGCGCGATAAAAAAAAAAGAAGCAGAACTGTCCTCCTTGTTTCACTGGCAAGCGTAGGTGACACCGGGCGAAGGAGAGGCCAGCCAGCCGATCACAGACTGTGGGTGGGAGAAGGAGATGTTAGAGAGTACTAGAGAGGCGGCGCGCGCCTCTCTCACTCACACACGCAGCTGGTCGATTTACTGAATTAAACTGTCACACAGCTTTCTCTCCACCACACGCACTAACTGCATCAAAAAATACAGGACAAGCCGACGACCAGTAACATCAGGAGCGTATTGCAGTCTCATATAATCTTCCTGCTCGAGAAAGTTCTGGGTTCCTAGCCTCACTTTAAGGGAGAGGACGCGAAAGTAGTTGATCACCGACACTGAGAACAAATGATTAGGGACTGAATGGGAGGGCGAGCTACTAATCTCTCGCCTCACCTGAGCACTGCGAGATCTCCACTCTCCTGCAGTTGACACACTGACCCGTCGATATCCCAGCAGCACCAGCAGGACTCGGGGCCGCGGTCGATCCCTGGCACAGCGCCCTCTCACTAGCACAAAACAACACCAACTGTCTCGCTCTCCTGCTCCTCCCGCACTGAGCGCGTGCAGTATGGCTTATCACTTATCAGTTCAACCTTTTTAGGGGCAAGTGTGGCTGCTTAGCGACGTTCCGTTTACACCCTTTGCGTCCGGAATGGTCGGTGCGATGCGTGAGCAACCGTTTATATCCTGTCCGCTCGTGTGAGCGATGAGTGTCAGGAAATGCTCCACCCCGGACACAGTACTGCGCAGGCGTCCAAACCCTCTGCCCTTACCACGCTCACTCGGACAAACACGATGCAGCTCATCAGCTTTTATGATTTAAAATACCCTGACCAGCCAGCTCCCTCATCTAATGCTGTACGACAACTAAGTCTGGTTTAGCAACAGTACTGACCTTCCATTCTGTATCGTTTTGTTAATATATATTAAAATTGTTTATGAATATTCATATTACTCAGAGACCAGCTGCCCCATGTACGCTTACTCTGACTCTGTGAAGTAGTCGGTCAACTTGAGAGAGAAAAAAAAATATTACTCAGTGGGTACAGTCGTAAGACGCCTGGCAGTGGTGTAGTACCAGTCAAGGTTAGATGCAGTATCTTCAGTAATATATTTCCAGTATATGGCCTAGTCATTAAATCTCAACCTGTCCGTTACGGCTGGCCAGGTATTTTGTTTACAAAACGCCCGGAATACAATTCAAAGATGAATTATTGTTGTTTACCTTGAAGAGGATGGCAAAAGTACCCGGCCAGCAACCAGGCTTGTTTATGGGTGGTCGGTGACGTCATCACCACGTGACCTTTGATATGCCAATAGGATGGAATAAAGTGCTATGAGAGATCAGTATCCCATACATAATTATATATACTATAACTCTACATTTATTAGCTATTCTGATTTGATAATCGGCAGCAATATATATATATATATATATACAGAATGTCTGCAATATTACAATAAATATAATGATGATTATGTCATTTTTATAAATGATTAGCTAATAACAACCAGGCAGATACGGATGCAATAAGATATATAAATTGTTAACCTAATCAGTATACCGCAGTTTCGTGAGCTAACATCAATATACAAGTCAACTGGTATTCCCTGGTTAGACAATATCACTGTGTAATAGGTGAATGTTGTGGTAATCACATAACATGAACTAATAGTATAAATTATAGATACAAGTGCAACGGAACTACCATTTGCATAATATGTCTCAAACGGTCACACGTAACTGTAGTAAAATCTTACCATTAAGAAGAGAGCAGCTTCCGAAGTTTTGATGGAAGAGGGAACGACGAAAAAAAATAAAGAATTCCGGAGACTAACTTCAAGACAGATGGTAAACAGGTGTCATTTTTCACTACACAAGTGGAGGAGGCATCATGTCACTGCACAGAGGTGGTGGAAGCGTCACTGAACGGTGGTGGTCGCCGGCGACACAGCACAAAGGCGGTGACGACACTGCACAATGGCGGTGGAAGTCACTGCTCGACGGTAGATGAGGCAGGCGTTACTGCACGAAAGAAGAGGAAGACTGGAAGTGTCACTGCACAACGGAGGAGGAGGCTTCAGTGCAAAACGTTCGAGGTGTCAGCATATAAGTAGAAGCCTCGCTTTACAACGCTAGTAGAGGCGTCACTGCACAGCAACGATCTTGGAAGCTTCACTGCACAACGCAGCTGGAAGAATCACTGCTCGACGTTAAGTGGAAGCGTCACTGAACAACACCGCTGGAGGCGTCACTGCACGTTGCCTAGCAGGGAGAACCAGGCGACAGGCAAGGCTGAGGAAGCGTACCTCAAGACGCTGTGATTTCCCAGTCGTTTCAAGTCTAAGCAAATATCAACGTTTTCACGCGAGAGTTTGCTTGACATTCTAACATTTCTTTCCCTTCTCAGTCTCTCCTCAACAAACTAAATATTGTTGATGATGAAGCTAAATTCTCTAGGCAAGAAAACTAACACATCTGTTGCAGATGACGGCGAGTAAAACTATTCGAAACTATGAAAAAAAAAAAAGTTGGAATCATCTCGCTCGCCAATCTCTCTCTCGCTTATTTGAAAACTTCGTTATGTTTTCATTACTTACGATGGCTTGGGTAGGAATAAAAAAATCTTAGGATTTTCTTTCTTAATCTGATGGTGATGTATTAAGGAAGGAGAGCGCGGATGTGTGTGTGGGTCCACCGGTGAGGTGGAGGGAGACCTTCCTGCCCTGACCCACATACTTTTGACGCCGCTGACGTCCCTCAGTCGTCCTGACGAAGAACATCACATTTCGGTGAAACAACAGGTTCGTCACGTCAACCAAGGGAGACACCAGGCAATATATGTGTGTGTGTGTGTGTGTGTAAGACGTACTGTAACCAGTTGCTACTAGTCTTAGGGTGGCTTCCTGTGCATAGATCTACCCTTTGGCTGAGATGTATAATGCATCGAAAAGATGAATGTATATATATATACCATCTACTGCAATAAAGACCTATGCTCCGTTGCATTATCATTTTTTTCCCCCATTCATTTATTTTTTCTCTCTCTTGGCGACGTAAGTGGATAGTTTCTAGGGCTTTTTATTGCACTACGCTTATGACTGAAGAAGATATGATATTCAATGTCCTCTTTTTTTTTTTTATCCACCTCTTAACCTACCGATGCAGCAAGACCTGACATTACTGGTGGTAACCTCAGTGAAGGTGATGCAATGGATCGGTGCTTCAGTCGGCTTAGTGAGTGAGTATGCCCACTCACGTGTCAGTGTGACAGAATAACAAGAACTGGTAGGTCTTCTGTGGATCTACTTACTCATTCATATACTGGACTTTGTTGGGTATACGAAAATGGTGGATACTTTTGTCCGTACGGTAAGTCACCAGAAACGAGAGTAAAGCGACTGGATCTGT
Source organism: Panulirus argus (assembly GCA_038088735.1). NCBI lineage: Eukaryota > Metazoa > Arthropoda > Malacostraca > Decapoda > Palinuridae > Panulirus > Panulirus argus. Next base: position 15,728 of record JAYMFT010274434.1, read on the forward strand.
TAAGAGAGTAACCTTAGTAGAAGAGGTGAGGCAAGGGTCGCTTGCCCCGTTGGAATTACCCGCGGATGAACAACATTCGCCCGTATGGCACGGAAGCTGTGCTTGGAGGCAAGACAAGGAGCCCAACGGCGTGACACAATTCTCACGCGTCTCACAATTTTTTCTTTTTTTTTAGTGAATCCAGATTCACGCTAGGGGAACATGCGTGATAAGAACATTCATTATCCACACGTTTTTATAGACGAGATTTGGGTTAGGCCGGCTGCTATGAGTGTGTGCACAGACGACCTGTGTTTGTGGGTTATAAATACAGACCTGTGCTGACTCTTCATTGGTGTGTTGTGATATCAGGACGTCTGTCGAATACGTTTTAGGACCGGGTGCGTGCGTGTTATTCATGAGGGGTATGCGGGATGATGAATCTGCAGGCGCGACTCGATCAAACGGTTGACGGGTGAGCAAGGCTCCCGGCCGAATTTGAACGCTCAATGCTCGTATGTACCAAAACATAAATGCGCACGAGTACGCTTTTCCATATATCTATAATCAGTGACTCAATTTACAAATTTCATGGGTGTGAATCAAGTACGTAGTCTCTGTCAACCCCATGCATGCATACATACACGTTTATTCCTCTCTGTACAACTGATTATCTATGTTTCTGGTCTCTGTGCTCTGTCGCCGTCACTGCATGTTCCGCTTGTCTCCGCTTTTTCTGTGCAGTAAGGGTAGGGACAGGGAACCAGCAGATGATCTGGCCTTGCTATTTTTCACAGTTAAGAACTGTTATCCTGACGTGGATTCTTGTAAACACGAATCTTGCGTGTAAAATGCTTGCTATTTTGAGTGCAGATTTTATGTATATCTTTACTCTTTTAAAAGTAATTTTTCATGACTTTTACTGAATTATTCAGATGGAGGTTAACATCCTACATTTTTTTCTTCTTACGAGACGCATGCTTGGTAAATTATTCAGGCCAGCTCCGAAGTAAATGATATGTTCAGAGGACCTGATTTTCTATAATGTCTTGCCGTAGTGCAGATTTGGGCTGCGAGACAGTTATCATCAAAGAGGTACGTGAGAACGGGTGAGCTATAAGGTTCGTGGGGCTTGTCGTCAAGCATAAACTTCACCCTGCTCTGCCACAGAGGGAAGGGGGCGGTGTGGTACATTAACCATGTACTGTACATGACGAGCGTGTCCTCCACCCTTGACGGCGTCCCTAGTGTAGCAGAGTTCGCTATTCTTTTTCTCCTCCTGCCATAGGATTCGTCCAGCAGACGAAGATGAGATGGTTAAGAAGCAGTCAGGGATTGGTGGAGGAGCGTTCGTATCCCTGCTGTGAGCGAGGTTGATGCTTGTGAAGGGCAGTGCAACTTTTTGCAGTCCACGTACAGAATATACACCTTAAAGCCGATATTTCCTTCGCTGCTATAGTCAATTCCTGTAGCGGGGCTGCTCGCTGTCATGCGGGAGTGGGAAAAACATTCCTAAAATACCCCTCCACATCACTGGCGTTACAGCAGAGACCCCGAGATCCATGTGGGTATAGTATTTTTGAGGATTGTTAGTGTGGGTGGTCAAACAATCTCTGGAGATTCATCGTGGGCCTCACAGAATCTGAGAACATCTTCGGTGCCACACCCAATCAAAGGCCTGAAATAACGTTCGATGACTAGACGTCGGTGATTTTAGAAATATATTTGATGTCACACTATTGGTGATTCAGATCATCCACTGTGACACTATTCCTAAAATCCATATTATTTAAAGGTTCAGCACGAGATTTTCATCAACTTCTCTTCGTTGGTATATCATATTCTCTCCAATTTACGAACAGTGATGGAAATCAGAGATATGGGTCTAGAGTTCCCTATATCTGATCGTAACTGCTTGTCTTGTGCTTCGGGAGAGTGCATCGTCCTCAACAAATAGCTTAGGGACGGGGCGCGAGAAGGTAATTTATGAGGCTGTGCCGGCTGGACTAATGTATATATACATACATAAGCGGTGCAGTGGTGGCTAACCTTATCAGGTTCGTAGCCTTCCCGGTGTCCAGAGACTAAAGTAGATGAGGCAAGCCCACCGTGCGCATTTGTCACCTCAGTCGGCTCGGATTCAGAATGTGCAGGGCGACGCTGGCCGTTTGGCTGTGCGTCTGTGGAACATGTGCCCTTAATGTGTATAATGTTGGGTTAGCCTTATGGCTCGTAGTTACACGTGCGTCCTCACCCTGCGAGTTCCCCTGTCGGTTTCTGCAGGCGAGGACTTCGTGGGGCTTAATTCTTTTCTCTCATTGTCTGTTCTTTTTTTCTCCATGGCACCATCCCTATACCTCAGCCACTCTGAGACAATCCTGTTATGGAAGTTTGCTTATTACATAGCTGGATGTCTCTTGCACTGCAGAACTCAGGCGGTGTAAATAATTCTTATCTTCTCCTGGAACGAGAACCAAATATAAAGCTAATATCTAACGGCTTGATAAGGTACTACTGCCTGCTACGAATTGTGAGCAGGCATATTGTCGGTCAAAAGGGCAATAGTTCGTCTGCTGAGCAAGCATGAGAACCTTCCAGGGTTGGATACGGTAATTTGTCAGTAATTTCACGTCTTAAAAACTTTATACCATACGAGGACTATCCTCACTCCAGTCCCGCTGGGATGTTGTGCAAGCTTTTGGGGAAGAAGTTCCTGTGTTGCGAGTTGCTGGCGCATCCCGAAGAGGGGTCAGCAGATCGAGTCGGATCAGTCGCAGCTGCGTGGAGGGGAAAGCAGAATATTTGAGTAGGGGCGGAGGGGGGGAGGAGAGGAAACTCCTGCGTTCCTCGAGGGAGAGAGAGAGAGAGAGAGAGAGAGCGCTAAACGTCAAAATTCTTATGGAAAAGAAGAGTCACCAATTCTTTTATTAGAGCTACAAATTTGATACCAAGATCATACATTACACACAGAATACTAGAAATAAAAAAGAAAATAGATATAATATTCCGGAAACCATGACAAAAAGCAGGCTGGACGGATGTGGGTTTTTATTGAAAACACATATTGGGGGGACTACGACTCCACCCACTCACCCACATCCTGACATTCGGCTCTCTCCCCTTTATCTGGGCAGCTGGACACCACCCGTCAGGTCTGGCGATGTTCCCAGGGGTATCGTATTGTCCGAAATGTGCTTCAGCACCTACACCCTTTGGGGAGGGAGGTATTAATAGTGGGAGTTCATAGCTTGCCTCTCTCTCTCTATCTCTGTGGATTCTTACCAAAACATGTCATCGTGAATGCCTGAGACTTGGAAGAATTCTGCTCTCTGGATTAAGTTAGGCTGTGGTTGCTTGTGCACCTTAATCGAAACCTTTAGGACTTCCGAGTTTTGGAGAGTGTAAGTCACACTTAGCTATGGCCATAAAGTCCTCAGACTGATCGTGGTAATCTAACACTGTGACCACGGTACTGCTATAATTCTTTGCGTTATAACTCCAGGCTATAGCAAACAAGTCTAACTTGCAGCTATGCTAAGGCTGTATACAGAGTCCTTAAAGCTGTAAAGAAAGCTTTGAGGTTAGGCAACAGACAGCAAGTCTAACTTGCACTACCTACTTGGGTGGTGAGGCTACGCTGTGAGCCAGCACTTCAGTGACTCTCAAGTTTCATTCCCTTGGCCCAGGTTGCTGTCTCTACTTTCTATCTTACCCACACGTAGGGCTGCTGGCCAGAGGAAAAACACCATACAATCTTTTTTCCATTCCACACGTAACGCTTTGACAACTCGTAACTCACACGATTCTGTTCTTCGTAACCCTACGACCTGTGTAGCGGTTTAGCGCTAAAGCTTGGCAAAACTGTGCTGCCAATGCAGCGCCGGGCTTTCTCTCCTTGTTGGCGGCAGTGTGACAGGTGGGGCTGGCTGCACTCGTACGACTTCCCACCGCCACCTGGTACCACCATCAGTCATCATGAAGGACACGATATTCCAACGCTGAAAGCGGCGGAACATCTCTTTAAAATGGTGTTGAATGCTTTACTTTAAATTTTTTTGGTTTTGGTGTAGTTTTACTCATCAAAGTTTGTGTATTTTTGGATTCACGGAACCCTTACATTTCAGCGTACGCTCACACGTACTTTGAATGGATGTATTGATGCACCGTATTGATACATAGTCGTATTTTGGTCAATGTGTTTACATTTCTAAAGGGGAACTGAGCTGAGGTATCCATCACCGTATGTGGTTGGATAAATGCGTGGGTAACTACAGTGGTTTTGCTTTATGAAAAAAATTTCTGCACTGTGACAGGTCCATACGTACAAGGGGTATAAAAAAAAAAAAGTATTCACGTCTGGGTGAACAAAGGCGTTGTTGCTGTACACGTTTGGGTACATTCCTCTTCTGGGATTCAGCCGATACGTTTTAACATGCAGGTGGGTATCAACACACGTTGTTTATATGGCTGTGATTTTCTGCAGCGTATCCATTTCATACTTAAACGTAGACTTAGATGGTATAATTGTACCGACATAACATATATTTCGATATGTTCATACGATTAATGTTCTTGGTCTTATCTGCAGCAGAAGGGATCGCGAGTGTAAAAAGGTATTTAACAACGTTACGGAATGAAGGAGACTTTGGCAGGCCTGTCGTTTCATGCAAGGCGTACTTGAAGCATTGCTTTTCTGTCTTAATTTTGGAACCTTGACCTCTGCTTTTTCTCTCTCTCTCTCTTTCACGTCCTTGTAGGAGTCCAATACGTGTCAGGGTCCCCGCTATGTCGCTCGCTGATATGCTGCGATCTCTTCGTTCCCCGGCGACGGGGAGTTTAGTCATCAACTGTACCCACACACAAGTCTCTGTGTGTGTGCTACGCAGTACCCGTGCTTTCTCAAGGCCGCGCGGTACCCCTAGTTTGGCTTCGCCTTCCACGACACGACTGGTGGTGTCGCCAGCACTTGGCGTGGTCGAACCTGATGTCGCCTGTCACGACGGGGCCTTGGCGTTCTCCTGGATTCACCCGGTATAACACAATTAAGTGTCAAGTGTTTTATCGTAGCGTCACCTTGCGAGACTCAGTTTGGTGCCATTTGTTACGATCCAAGGTGGTGTCACATTCTGGTGTCGTTTGCCTTTACTCAGCCTGGTGTCAGGTGACATGACACAACCTGACATCATCTCACGTGACCCACACTGGTGTCAAGCGAAATGAACCCGACCTTGCGTCGTCTTACCCGTGCATGCTAGTTAGTGCATAAATGACTGATCACTGGTGTAGCTTTGGTTAGGGGTAACCGGAATGAGTCGCTTGAGCTGAGACTAAACGATGAATCGACACTCGTTAGACGGAAGAGCCAAAGGTGCTGTGAACATCCATGACTAGGTTGCAACGTCAGCCCTCGTTGGAGGCGTCCTTAGCTCCCGTCCCATTACACCCAAGAGGGGTCGTTATTGTTAAGAATACCAGGTTTTTATGGAGGTCTTAGCTAGTGGCGGGCCAGTGTATATGTGGGTTTGCCTGGCTTAGGATGGCATTCCCTGCCACTGAAAAGAGCTAGTGGCCTTTCGACCGGTGGTGAATTAGTGTTGAGTGGCTCTGAGACACCCACCAGTGCTCAGTGTGTGTGTGTGTGTTTTCTCTCTCCTCTCCCTGGGCTGGGTGTGTGGCTGAGCACCTCCGTTAGGAGGATGGAGAAGGAGGTCTTCTCACCCTCAGCGGAGTTGCATTGTCATACATGGGTCTTATCACAGGTGTCTGCTTTGACAGTGTCAGGTTTAAATGTCCAGTGATGAATATCTAATCACACTGATATCAAAACACACACACACACACACACAAACACATTGAACAAGGAAACTGTGACTGCCAGCAGTGTATGAATTATCAAGAGGCCACTTGGAAGTGAAGACCGTTCAAGAGATGGGGTCCCCACGAGCGTAAGACTCTCGGCTCCCTCCCCATACTGAACAAACAGGTATTTATAAATATGTAATCATACATACACACACACGAGATGGGGCCTCACGAGTGTGGACCTCTCTCCCAGTCCTATACAAATAGATAATTACGAACGCACACACATACACACACATACATACACATATTACGGGCCTCCGTGCTATAAAGGATAGCGTTACTGACTATGACTCAGCACGGGCCTGCCAGTGGTGGGACTCGCATTGGTTCGAGTCCTCGGCTTGGCAGTTGGCCTACACCCAACCCAGGTGTTCCTACCTCCCCTATAGACTGGTCGATAAAATGGGTACCTGGCATAAGCCAGGGCGTGTGTTTGTGTGTGTGTGCATACATGCAAAGGAGTGAAGACATGGTACATATACACAAGGTTAAGAAACGGGGCAACGCGAGTGTAAACCTCTCTCACCCCGGAACACAACAAAATGTTAGTTGCGTAGAATTTAGGGTATAGTTACTTGTACTCAGTGATTGAGTAAAAGAGGCTTATTGATACGGTGCCGTGGTATGAGAGAGAGAGAGAGAGAGAGAGAGAGAGAGAGAGAGAGAGAGAGAGAGAGAAATATTTGTCATGTCGACTTGGATGACATAGCACCGAAAACAATTTTCCCTCCTGTCGCTGGCTTCCCTCTCTCCTCTTCATCCTGCCCAACGAGCTTGTTAAAAGAGCCTTCCCTTCCCCTGAACACGCACCACTCTCGCCAGACTGTTGGCCCCACTTCGTCGTGGTCCACACCAGACTGCAATCAAAACTCCCCGTCACACGAACTGTATACGAAAGAGTCGGCAGTATGGACGAGGAGCAGAGGGAAATACTAATTGTCAAAACGAGAGGAACAGATTGCCAATGGAAGACGTTCTTATGAAGTGCATTCGACTGTCTAACAAGTCTCCCTATGAGAGATGTGGTAGCAAGATCCACTGTTCAACCCTGCAGCGTTGCTGTCTACTTCCGACGCTACAGTTCTCGCGTGCAAGTAGCCTTTAACAGCTTTGGCTGCACCTGGTCTGTTTAAATTTATCATTTCAATACACCTAGTCTGCTATAAATCAATTGTCTCAATGAGCAAGTGATAGTAAACTCGTGTGACTTCTGAAGACATCCAGGTACCTGTAGTAAATAGATATATTTGACTCTCGTTACTGGAGAAGGTCCGTGATGTGTATCATAGATGTTTTCGTAAACATCTCCTCAAACTACCACAACGACTAGAGGAAACAGGCAATAAAACACACACGAGAAAAGACCTTACACCTTCGCCACGGCGTCCGGGTGACGAATGTGAATTCCTTGAGCACGATGGCAAATACAATCCTCGAGGACGTTAGGACGATCCTTGGGCACTGTGGCCACCGATCCTTAAACACGACAGGATACCCGGAGGGTCGGTCACACACACACACACACACACCCACCCTCGTGATCAAGGAATTATCAGTGCGGCAACGGAGCTCTGGTTCGCGTCACGATGGCAAGTTGCATAACGACGAAACTCGACGCGAGGTACTCGGGCCAAGCCTCTGGCCTGCTGGCGGCAGACCCCTTGGGACCACCTGGAGGACGGTGGGAAGGTGAGGTGACTGCAAGTGGGATGAGTTCGTGCGGAACATAAACGTGAATCTCTATCCATGTCCAAGAGAGTGTTTGAACTAAGAAGTACCTGTTCAGACTCCACAGAAATCCGAAGAAAATGTGCCCCTTTTGTCGAAGACTGACTCGGAAGAGGTTTCGGGTTGTTTCGGAACTAACGAACCAGGTGATTCACAAAGCGAAGCCTCATCTGGGGGAAGGTCTTATGGTGTGTCTCGGAACCAACGGACCAGAGTGTTTCACCTATCGAAGCCTCATCAAGAGGTTCTGGGATATTTTTTTTTTCCGAGACAACGAACCAGTTGCTTCACACCGGTCGAAGCCTTATGGAGTTTCGAAAAGATTCCTGGTTTGTTCCCGAACCAACGAACCAGCGTGGTACAGCAATCGGAAACTCATCAGAAGGGTAATTTCTTTGATGCTTCGGAACCGGCGAACCGAATAGTCTAACTTCCTGTAATGGTTAGGTACGTAAACAACGGGCATGCCGCTTTCCTCGAAGGCAAAACTGGCATCCATGGAACCTACAAAACGCCCTTGTTCGCCGCCAAAACAGTATTTTCCTATTAGCCCTGTGTGTTGGGAGATGACTGTTTGTCCGCGTATACTTACGCTACGGCGAAGCCGCAAATGTGTAGTAGATGCGCGGGTTTCGAACCTGGGTAATCACATTAATGGCACACTCAACATACACGTGTGAACGAACCGACAGCCCTCTCCCTGCACGAGCTTCTAACCAAACCCAGAGCAGGTGCGTTCAAACGAGACCCAACTCGTGTCATACACAGAGGATGGAGTTATTACAGCGCTTTGTTACGCTGTTTTCAAATCACTCGCGCTCTCAAACCTCACACACACACACACACACATA